>JAHZMT010003688.1:0-15652 GCA_027743785.1 Sinhomidia bicolor
AGTACAAAAAGTTAAAGCAGTAACGACTTGGCATTTTTATAATATTTTGTAACTACTATCATGATTTGTCTTCCACAGTATGTATTCTAATCACTGTTAAGTTAAGAGAGTCGTCCAGAGATGCTAGGATTGGTACCAGCATGGTGCTTTCCAAGTGTGAAACATCCTGGTGATTTATCTGTAAAAGAAATGAGAATGTAGAGTGAAAGCATTATTGCAAAACTGAACTAATTAAATACGTCTTGTAATATTCTATTTGTAACAATGATTATGCATTTGCACTGTACATCATTGATCAATGATCATCTAGTTATTTTGAACCATTTATCAGTAAATTTTAAATAGAATGTGGTTCAACAACAATTTTGAAACCATTGCATATAAGAGATTGCAGAAAAAAAGTATGTCAGGAGACAGAAAGAAATGCGTGTCCTTGCTAAAAACACACACCTGCGTACGCAGAGGCAGGTAAACGTAATAAAAAATATTTTACATTAGAAACGTGACGATTTGTACATTTATATATATCTTACTTGAATAATTTTATCTCCAGGTAATATTCCTGCCGCGTAAGCCGGTCCCCCAGGTCTTATCTGTAATATTTCGGACCCGGTGCCTAGTAAAGGTTGCATTGGACTTTCCTTTGTTGTTCTACCTCCACTAGATGAAGGAGCATGTGCTCCTTTACAGCCTTCATCATAATTTTCTGTCCCTAGAGAATTCTCCTCCTCCTGGTTTTCTCCAGAATCAGATAGACTGAAACCCCAATCTTCATACAGTCTATCCTTCCATAGAGAAAATGATAGAACCGTGAAATTCCCGTTGTCAGCTTTTCTGTCTTGCATGTCGTTGGTTATGGTGGTGTTGTCTGAATTATCATGAAAATTGTTCGCCCCCCATGAATCTGCATTTTCATTTTGGCCAGAGTCTGGAATCAACGTGGACTCGGATCCAAAATCCTTATTATATTTCACATTGCCTGCAGTTGACAACATGTTGAATAATGATATATGCTGCTGCTGCAACTGAAGTTGCTCTGCTTCGTACGGTAATATTGTGAGCACCATTGACGGCAGGCTGCTAGTTATCCCTCGAATTATTTGAGCCGTTTCAAAGGAAGTGTAGTAAGGTGAGCAGGAAATGGTTTTATTCTCTTGTACTTGAATCGAGATGAGTATATCACCTGGCTTCAGGTATCCACATCTTTCTGCAAGAGACCCTGGTTGAATGGAAGATATTCTTATTTTCTCACCGGGGGAATCTGCTAAAGCCAGCCCTAACGACGTATTATTCCTGAAAGCGTGCATAATTCGGGTTCAATTTGCATGACAAATGGAGTCATTTCAACCTTTTAGACTATAATTTTTCATAAGCAAAGGAAAGTCTGCTAGTAATGGCCTTCTTACAAAAGCTACGCTGATTCTATTTAAATATATAAAGCTTGCGAAATATGGTAATACCTGTTGCCTATCTCCACAATGAGAGGACACAAGGGTCGGCTTTCAACTTGCAGAACACCGTAAATGATGTTAACATTCACAAAATCATCGTCAGGTAGTGTTAACGGCGACTCCTCTATAGGAGAATGCCGTAAATCTAAATCGCTACCAAATACATTAACCAAGTCACCAATTTGTATCACACCAGATAAATGAGCACTACCGTTCTGAAGAAGTTTTACAACTCTGCCGTCCGCATCTTGTTGAATACCAAGATCTCGTGGAAGAGTAATACTTAAAGACTTGCGAATAACGGTTGTTGAAGAATTTCCAGATGTAAATGAAATGTTTGATATGGAAAATGTCTTTTTACGATTTTCCTTGCTTCTTTCACTAGCCTTTCTTCGCAAAGACCCGAAATCCATGATGACGAGACAACGATATTACAACTTTATGATGAGCTTTCCATTTTCCATTATACAACTATTTCAATTTCAAATTAAAATTAAGTACGTGCATACTTTTGATATTATTATTATTTTATAAACTTTGAATTGCAAAGTTTCTTTTTAGAACCCTGCTATGCTAATGCTTCTGCTGACAAGAAGAATATTATTGAAACTGGACTGAAACCTATCCGCCTTTTTCTTTATTATGATGGAGAGTGTGACTGACCTGATCTGTTTTCAAAAGCACTTGTCTCCGGCTGCTTCCCTCAATACTTACTTGTAGCAGTTATATAACGACTATGTGTACAGTGTTTGCCAATATTCTCATTTTCATATCACTCTACTACTTGCTACTACTTTTGCCCTGCATTTCACTGTGGAACACGAGAATCGACACGAAAAATACAAGCAAGGAAAGTTATTTTTAGGCAGTCTTAGTAAGCAGCATTAAAACTACGTCCTGTACACCCCATTTAAATGGATGTGTTGTAGAAGAAGAGGAAGAAGAAGATGTTGATGTTATCTTTATACGCAAAGTACGTACGTTTTGCTGCTGCTGACGAAAGTAAATCTGGCTTGGATAATATGTATGCATGCAAGAAATAAAGTAGGCACGTCGTATACAACAACTCTGTTTTATCACGCGTCACTTGAAGTGCTACTTGAACGAAGGATATGTGCGGTCTTGGTCTTCTCTTCATCATCTTTTTTTTGGCTCGCTCAATCCATGAAGAGTACATAAGTCCTCTTCTCAAAAAAAATCTCAAGTGTACAAAGTAGAAAAACAAAACCTTCTTTTGAGCTTCACATTACCATGCATGGGCTAAACGCATGGAGAATGTGAAAAAACGTTCCTAAATCTTTTGACAAGAGATAAAGAGCGCACACATAACTGCTGATACTGCCATTATAATGTACAAAAAACGAGCCTGCCTGCCTCTGACTGTTCTCATCTCAGTATTTAAGCTTAACTCAAACCATCTATGTACGATGATGATGTGAGTTTTGTGTACTACTTGCTTCCGAAAATAAAACCTTTTTTTACGTTTTTACAAGCTCATGTATTAAATAGGTATATCATATCATATCTCTGCTATTAACTACAACTTGCCTTGTCTTATTTCCTTCCATCTCTGAGGAGTAAAAATTGTATGCAAGTTTAAATAAGTGCTTGCTCTGTGCTCACGTACCGAGAGGAAGTAAAACGATTTCAGAAAGGAAAAAAAATCTGAATGATGGTAATGATATGCCATTCATGTAATATTTGTACACTTTCATTTTTGTCTTGCTTTTTTTGCTAATACGAAATGCATTAGATGTACATTGCGAACTAGTAAGCTTTTTTCCCTTAGTTTCTCAAAGCCCCACACCTAGCAGTACTCACTCACTTTTCACTTGCCACTGCTCCCACTACTAAACCAAAACTGTGGCACTAACATAAGAAGAGTGTAAACGCACAGTTTGGCTCTTCTATTGCAAAACTTGGAACAGTAAGTAATATGAATGTAGTAGTACCTAGCACTTGTTCTCGCTCTCTGCTGCTCATTGTCGTCTTTTTGGTGAAATACTGAAAGTTGAAACTTGCAAGTTCAGAGTTGAAGTTAAAATGAAGTTGTGAGTTGAGAATGTGATGTGACTTGGCCGGCTACCACCGTTGCGTTGTTGTATGATGGGAGTTTATGTATATCGCATTGAACAAGGAACAAAATGCAGTACAACAAGATTCCCTACTTCAAAATTTTGAAGCGAAAGAGAACAGAGCACAAACCTGATCTTTAGTTTCAGCTCTTTCCCCCTATTACTTATGCCCACGTATACGACGACGACGGTAAGGTAATAATGGTGTTCCAAAAGCATCCAGTTTTTTAGGCATGATGATGATGATGCACACACACACAAATAATAATGATAAGTACGAAACAGCTACAAAACTCCATTTCATGCTCGCCCAGTCCTGGAAAGCCCACACACACACACACACAACACATGCATGCAAGTTTTGCTCCAGTTGTGGTGGTTGGAATAATGTACGGTCAGAAGAATAAAGATGAAACCAAGTGTAAGCTTATTACCGTAGAAAGTAGAAATAGAAGAAGACGAAGAAGTTACAAAAGAAAAAAAGAAATCTGGAAACGCATATATGCATAAAGAAAGACGAAATGTGTAACTCATACCAAGTTTTTTTTTCAGAGGCTCTTCTCATGTTGATGTGGTATGGTGGTAGTGGTTCTGGTGGAAATGGAAAAAGCCGACAACACACAGAGAAAAATACCCTTTACCACCACCAAAAAAACTACCACAGTGTTTTATCACAAACTATCATCATCGTCATCAAAATGGGGAATATGTATGCTTTGCAGGCCACAGGAAGACCTCATGGACTTTGCTCATGAATATATGGGATCTCCCCAAAGACCATGTCTCACATTTTTATAATATATTCACATTGAACTTTTAAATCACCGTATTTTTTCAACCGTAATGCTCGTTCTGACTTTATTACATGCAAGAAGCATGATCTTTTTGAAGTGTTAATACATTATGTATTATTAGCGTTCCTGGATGCACGATATCACCATTTTTTCCTCTGTTACTCTCTCATCAGAAAATATATCGGTAACAACACACACTCTCTCTCACACACACCGTGCGTGAGTGTTTGCATTATTATAAAGAACAACCGTCAAAAAAGGAACACAGGGATAATATAAGTATAGTGCGTTGATAGCTGATAGCGGTAGTGATATTTTTGTGATATGGTGTTGGCCTTACGGCCTTGTCGGTAACTAACGATGTGTCAGCAAGGAATATTGTAAAAAAAGACGCTCTTTGGGGATCAATAAATTTCCAAAGATAATGCTCCCAACCGAACAACAGAGGAGAAGAGAATAATAGAAAATGTGTGTAAATGTGTAAGATTGGCTGGGGAGAGGAGGACAAAAAAGGAGTGTGGGTAAAATATATAGATCTCATGAATGTATGTACATGCATAAAATGTAGTACAATAACACTCAAAAGAAAAGTGATAATGGATTTTCCTATATCATCATCACCATCGTCGACTAGCCAACTTTCACAGTTTAGAACTGGATCCTAATTTCCGTGCATGAAAACTTTTTTTTTTACTTTCACAATTCCACTTTTCCGCAAGCAATATGCCATATATCTTTCACGCACACCTGCTCCGCATTCAAGTTTCACATTTTATTTCATACAGCGTGCTCCCTGCTGGCTTGATACTACCACTGGTGCTACCAATATATTTTTCATAGAGGAGCAGGGCATGTGAACAACGGTAGCAGGAAAGAGTTAGGCAGAGAAAATCAGATTGAAAACGGGGAAAGGCTTTTCCTGGTACTCATTATCAGAGTAACCTCATAAAATATACATTTCCTTCAGCTTCGGCATGAGAGGAAAGGGAACTTGTGTGCAGTGCTAAGCTATTATTATCATATTATTACCAGATACTAGATTGCCTATTAAAGACTCTAATACAAAAAGATGGATGAGCTTCCTTTCAATTTGGGAAGGTTTATGAGAAAGCAGCGGTCACAAAAATGCTCACTTGTGGATTCATTTATATACATGGGTAGGTTGGCAGGTAGTAGGTTGTTGTAGCTTTGGTTGTTGCAAAAGCATAGCAGAGTAATAATTAGACCATATTTGCAATTAACAAAATGGCAAATAATAGGCTTGGGTTATTATTATTTTTATTATTTTTATCATCATTATGTTCCCATATATTATTATAACTAACAGGCAAAACTTTACTGGTTGGTAAGTATTCCAGAATGACAGCTTGTAAGTATAGTCCCCAAACCGTAACAATGAATGGTGGGTGGCCCAGTGGTGCATTAGTACAGTGTAGACTTTTTCAGCCAAGATGTGAAAACTTTCTGACAGGTCTACATTATATGATGGCATAATAATGGCTATCAAGCTGATTGTCTGTGACTCTGTGACGTTCAGATATGTCTCATTGTCGCAAGTCATTTCATCATGAACGTGCCCGTAAAAATGTTGCTGCTGTCATGCCTAATTTTTTCCCCAAGACTTTCTTGCCGGAAAGAAAAGGAGAACGGGGAAAAAAATGAGGCTACTTTACAATGTAACTTTGCAAAAAAGGCACGATATATTTGATGATGGGTAACGCGAAAATACACGTAGTGTGATGTTCTACGGAGAATATTGATGAGCACCTGTGTCATTTTTCTAAATATTACAACATGAACAAGCATGCGTGTATATATTGAATGAAGCTTCTGTTATCAGTTTTCCTTTCTCATAAAAACATGAAGAAAATCAGAGCACGGGTTAAAAAACATAAAATTGCCATTACATTGAATTACTTACACGAAATAAAATTCTCTTGCTTCTTAAATTGGATGAAATAAAATGTTATGAAATATGAAGATATATTTTGAGTAAAAAACTGTTTTATTATTATTGTTGCAAGTCAAAAAAGAATGGCAACATGGAACACTACTTATGTACCCTGTTTGGTTTATTATCATGAGACTTTCAACAACAAGAACGTGAGCAATGCCCCAGCATTCTGTGGGTGGAGAGAAAGCGTGCAATATTTTTGTTTCTCTGTTTTAGCTTCAAACTTCGGTGTATCCACCACGTCCAAACTTTTTCCACGCAAGGTAGCCTACCACGGCAGCAACAACCACGGCAAGAGCAGCATACCCCACCATCGTCATTACAGATGACATAGTATCCTTTGTACACGGTTGGTCTACAGAATAAATGAGAAAACAATGGCATGTGATTATTGGAGAGCTCCAAGTTATTTCCGGAGTAAAGTTTCTTTTCTCATGTTTCGGCAATAAAGTAGGCATTATGGCACTGTCTCGTATTTTGTTGTATTTGTTGGGGTATTGTTGTTAACATTGCCATTTTCTACTAAATGGATCAGAAAAAACATCTTTTGTCTCTGTTGTCTTAATTTCTTAACTTTTGTTACTACTATAAGCTTACTTGTACTGAAATTTGCATCCGCGCCATTATGAAAAGCTTCTACTTGAATTCCTTTCATCTCTAAGTAAACACTTCCAGTATAATCAGCAACCACGGACTGATAGGATTCACATGAATATGAATTATGCAATGTTGCATCCATGAATCCTGGTTGTCGTACAGCAATGTTGAAGCTTTGTCCTGTGTAAAAGATAATAAAAAAGTGAAAGTGGTACGTAGTAAAGCAGTAATGGGGAACGTGAGCAAACTGATTTTTATCATTAAACTCAAGTCACATATAGTGCTTAAGAGAGAGAGAGAGGAAGATAAGGAAGAAAGAATATATATTTGATATTGGAATCGGAAACGTTGCCGCGGTCTACTGACTTTTAGGGAAATGACTGCGCATAAATTTAGATGAGTGTAATAAAGGGATAGCGATTTAAGCGACAAACCTGATGAGGCTGAATCTGAGGAAGAGTCCTTAGTTGGGCTGTTACTGTTTGTACTACTATTACCAGCATTAGGATTCTCCACAATCAGTTTTCCAAAAATTGTGGTAAGGGAGTAGCTTCCTTCGCCCGTGTCAACTCCAGCATTGTAGATCGGTTTTTTTATGAACATGAAAGTCAAATTATTTTTGTCCCATGTTAGAACCAGTGAGTTTATAAATGGTGCACAACTTCCACTAGCTTTGGCACTGGCTGGAATGTCCACCTTATCAGAAATAGTCTGGAACACATACATACACATGGTATCTATATAAAGAGCTTTTTTCATTCAATTGCACCAACCCAAATGTGTAGGTATATTTTATCATCAGCAAATCTCAACGTTTCATTCAATGTTACGTGCTGAAAATAATGGCTTTCCGTATATTTTTTTTTCTTAAAAAAATGTGTGCATCTACATACGTTTCCTGCTGGATCGGCATACGTGACCGCAAAAGAGAAATTCCCCCGCACAAGCACGCAAGTGGAGTTTGATGATTTCACTGTCCATGTTGGTGGAAGACTTGCTGGAACTGGAGGAGCTAAAGTGGTGGTAGTAGAAATTGGTGAAACTGATGTACTTACTGCTGCTGTACTAGTTGATATATCCGAACGAGCAGTTGTAGTGGTGGTGGCATTATCAAAAGTGTCGGATTGAGCATGGGAAAACGCTAAGGTAGTTTTGAAAATTTAACCCAATTATTCAAGTTTTGATGCCAAAGTACCATTCAGGGTATTTGATGGCAAGCTTTTACATACCTAATATGATGGCAAACAGGAAACTCTGAAATTTTATCATTGCGATGTATGTATATATGTAACAGTGCAAAAGTGCAACCAACTTGTTATATTTCAAGAAGAAAAAAATCTAAACTTTTTTACTACCATCCAGTAGGACACAAATTACGAAAAATTACTTTTGCTGCCACTCTCACATCCCAAAAGAGACTCAAACCATTTTTGTTTTTGTAATTTTTTTGGTTACATAATGTGTATAAAGAGCCTATGCATAATATAACTCTGGTTCTCACATGACAATCCGCAATGCTTGGAAGGATTTTCTTGTACTGCCGGGAGGCATAACTTTATTTTTTTTCTGACTGGAATCATAATATAGTTTTATGCACTTGCAGAAGCGCCATGCTAGCTTTTTCTGCTGTTCTTACTATTTCGACTACAACAACAATCACACAAGCAAACACACGGTATCTTCTCAGCAGCGTAGCAGTAAGTATACGCAGTAAGTAGCATGTAGGCAGAAGCAGAACAATAGGTTCATCATCATATTATATTATATATGTAATTCCCAATGTGGTACTTTAACTCAACGTCCAGCAAGAGCAAAGATGAATCCCAAGCTCTTACCTAAGCCAAAAAATACTTGAAATCAAGCTTGATATACTCTTTGGTAGTACCAAGCCATATAACATCCATCTAGCTAATTGGTTTTATGCCTGTCTCCAGCAGACTCTGGTAGATGTGTTCACGTTTTTGGCCCAACAACACTGTTAAATTTTCAGCTCTACCTTTTCATATTATACCTAATACCTTTCTTTTTTAGTCATTGCTAGTTTTAGTACTTTGCCAACTCTTCCATTGCATCATACACAAGCGATTCATTTTTTTATACCTTATACCAATTACTACTCTCAGTCAGGGACAGAAGGACAGGAGTCGAAAGCAAGAACTTGTCGACCTTGTAGTATGTTATTGTATGTTTTATTAATACTTTTGTTATGCTTGTTGTAGGTATACATAATTTTTTTTATTATACATGGTCTGCTTTCTTCTGACAACAACAGGTTTCTTTTCTCTGTTTGCACTCTACAGGAAATCAGAGAATCTAATATCTTAAATAATAAATAAGTAAACAACGTATGCTGAACATACATACCAACCGTGATTCGCGGACCTTCTTCTGCTTGCCTGACACTTACATTTCCTTTTGGTTATAACTACTTGCTTATTACTTTTGCATTTTCAAAAAACTGTGCCTATTCATGGCACAGTACACTTGAAGCAATCTTGAAGCTCTTCTCTCTGCTGCGAGTATTGCTGCTTGAAACTCTACAATTTTCTAGAACCAGCTTTTTTTAGAAGAATGAAGAAAGTCATTTGCAAGTGAGTCGTGTTTTGCAAGATAATGAAACTTTCCATGTGTACAATGTGGAGTCGTGTGGAAGACTGGAAAAATTGGTTTAGCACACCGATGGCAGTTTCCCATAAAAAAGGAGGTAGGAAAATTGTCATGGATTATGGTGTTTCTCGTTCTTTTCATATCATTACTACTATGTCATACAAATAATTGCATGAATGAGTCATGAACCCAGCCTGACTGCACAAAACGTGGTAAAAGACAATAATGATATTTTTCATTTCAGAGAAACTCTTTTATTTTCGAAGGCATTTAGCTTCGCATGTACTACAACTACTACTACTACAGTGACAGGTATTATTTGTTTTGTAGTACTACATAAAAAGTAAAAGTATAACGGTTATATAGCTTTTCTAGTTGAGAAGGTACACGTGCATTATTAGCAAAGATGGAGAAATCGCTATCGCTTTACAAGAAAAATTAGAATAGCATCAGTCTTTTTAAAAAATGGCAAATATAAAAGTAGCTCCTGACAAAAGTATAGCTGTAGATTTCTTATCATCAGCAACTTTACATTCGTTACAGCCGAAAAATGATGAGATATATGCGCACCAATTACCTGATAATAATGGGAATGAAATGAAAGAGCTGAGACCACAGCTGCTGTCAAAAATTAGTAGAAGCTCTTTTCAGAACCTAGTCATTTATAATGAACGGGGGCAACCTTCCATTGATATAAATCGACTGGTTTATAAACCCAGGAAAGTGTAAGAGTTTTTGTAGTACAATTGAAAAGGTGTGGCATATGATGATAAAAAGATTATGCTGTACATTTCCTGAAATAAAATATTTTATTTTCTAGAAAGCACTCAAAGGAGAAGCAGCTTTCATGGTATCTTCCGGACTACATTTTCATCATTTCTAATTTTCTCTGCTTGGTGGGTGAGACAGCTCTCTGCCGGATATAAAGAGCTTAAAAGTTACCTTTGCATCAAAAAGAAAAAAATAGTTGCTGGTAGAAAGCATTATCATTATTTTTTGTGCGTGTCCCTAATTTAGACATTTGCAGCCTATTTTTTCCAAAATGGTTTAACGTTAGTTAGCTGGAGAAACAGGTACCACAGCAAAATGCTAAAAGTAGATTCGTGTTATATTCTTCTTCTCTGCAAACACACTTGTTGTTTGATGTGGTATCAGATGTTAGTTCTCCAGTATCATTTTTTGGATTTACAGTATGAAACCTTTTGCACTGAGAAATTGCAACTTATCTTGCAATTGTGATAATGAAATAAATGAGGAAATATGCCAAACTATTAAAAAAGAGGAGAACGAATTTAATGAATTTAGCAGCGAAATGGGACCGTACACCATCATTAGATTTTATGGCTTTAATGATGTAAGTAAATATGGATTTTGTTTGCTGAGTTTTGGCTTCTTCAATATTTTCAACGCAATTCTTGGAGTATCCGCATGTCTGACTGGTAGCAAAGCGTTGATGATCTCGGTAAGTAAACTGGGGCTACGTAAGACACGTTTGCTGGTTGTTGAATGCATGCATGACTCAAACCAAGCTTTTTACCTGAATAGAATAATGCTAGGAAAAAACCGAAACATTTTGCAGTAATTTACGGTTTGTTCAAATAATGAGTACCTTTTAAGTAAATATGGATTTTGTTTGCTGAGTTTTGGCTTCTTCAATATTTTCAACGCAATTCTTGGAGTATCCGCATGTCTGACTGGTAGCAAAGCGTTGATGATTTCGGTAAGTGAACTGGGGCTACTTAAGACACGTTTGCTGGTTGTTGAACTACATGCATAACTCAAACCAAGCTTTTTACCTGAATAGAATAATGCTAGGAAAAAACCGAAACATTTTGCAGTAATTTACGGTTTGTTCAAATAATGAGTACCTTTTCCCTTTCTAGCATTTAGTCTTTGATGTCATTCTTTTTGCTTCTGAAGTCGGACTCGTAACAGTTATGTATCTTTTTGGTAGATGCGACGAAAGAGATATAAAAATTGTAAAGCTATTTCTAGATGGATATGTAAAAAGATATACGAAAGGTGCACCGAATGATTTAGTCGGCAAGAGCACGACTGAGATGGACTTGATACAGATTTCCGTATGTAAAAAGTACATATGAAACTTGCATGGAATTGAAAAGGGTGAAAATTTGCCAGGAGCAAGTTTAATGCTATATACCGATATACATCACTGACAAACTTTCATGTTTCATTTGGTGGTTGTACTAAACAGTTGACTTGTTGCGGTGTTGGAAATTGGACAGACTACTTACCACGAAGTACATGGGAAAATGGCAAGTTGATTGAGAGGGCGGTTGTTGAACGCTACAACTTGGACAAAAGTGATTTAATCATTCCGTCAAGTTGTTGTCGTCAGTGGTGGGCTCGAAATATTTACCATGCTCACGATGCTCACATGAGGACCTACCTAACAACGACACAACTCCAAGCGCATCAGATTAGGCAACGAATAAACCATTGGGTAGGTTGGTTGGTTTACCACAAACACACGATGCGCCGTTAATATATGTGGCCGCATCAGATTTAATGAGATTTCTGTCATTTCCGAAAAACTTGCAACAAACTAAACAAACTATCCTTTCATTACTACAGGGATGCCTTCCAAAAATGGTTGGATTATGTAAAAACATGGTAGCAATGGTGGGAACTAGAGGAATGGTTGCATGGACTATTCACTTTTCTCTGTCCGTTGTAAGACACCTTTGTGCGTTCTTACAAATGCAAGCCATCAACAAACTAATCAGAGAAGGGAAACAGATTTTTAGACGCAAAGAAGCTGACTTTCGAGGTGGGGACGTGGCCAATAAATGCAAACTCCACACCAACAGTCAGTCCACAATTGAAAATTTCTCCGAAGGTTCTGAACCAGGAACACCACATTTCGACAATATAACCGGACAGATTCCACAACCACCTAAAGAAAGTGAAATTGCAAACATGAAAACCAGACAGGACTTCAATCGGTTTCAGGTCTTGATGCGAACCAGTCATGTTTATGACTGGATTAATTCAGGTCAAGCATTTGTTGAAGGCAGGAACATTTTGACTGGAAAGGGTACCGTGAAAGCTAAAGAGCCTATTTTGGGAAACAGAAAAAATATTCTGGTAAGACATGAGAACCTAACAAACATGCAAGTTATACAACAGTTCACTGCCCTTCCCGATCACCTAAGCGAACAAGAGGGAGATGAACATTCTGAAAACATGAAAACATCCGAAAAAGGTGTCAGTGCATTCGAGGCATTAAAGTTGGTTGCGCACGTTAAACAAAGCTTGAACACAAAAGTATTACCAAAATGATTATGTTTCAAAATAAACGTATTTTATTTCCGTTGAAGAATGTTTGACAGAGTTTAGTCGTATTACCGAAATAAATGCCTTCTTAAACGTATCCATATCACAAAAGTTGCCAACTTTCACCTACACTTCAAAGTTTACTTTTTGCTCCTCTTAAATATTTCAATAGCCTTTTGTTTGTTTTTCATTTTGTCGGTTTCGTACTGGACACGCTGTGGAATTACTTCCGGTTTTTTCTGAGTCAATGTGTTCAAATTTGTACCACTAGTACTGGGACTTTGTGCAGCATTATTGTGAGATGCTGCTGCTGATTCCTGACGTTTTTTGCTTTTGTCTACTTTTCCCCCAGCCAAAACTTTCTTCTTTTTTGCTACACGGTTAGTTGCCTGTTTCTTTAAAGGCGTTTTTTCGCTTATTTTCTCAGCTTCCACATCACTGTCAGACTCAGAGCTCAAGTTGAGTTCATGTGACTCTATACCAACGCGCTTGAGTCTTTTCACTGCTGTTTGTATTCTCTTGCTCCCTTTCTTTCTTTTCCCACCAGACAAGCTAGGCATTTTCCCAAATGATATATACGAATCTAGAGTTAATTGCCGTGACTGATCCAGTTCACATTGCCGTTTCTTCAAAACAGGAAGCAACAAAGAATCACATTTGGACTGCTCCCAGCCAAACTTTTGTTTCGTGTAGGTTCTTATTGCATCCAAGTCCGGGTTACTAGAAGTAAAAAAGTAAATGCTTTTAGATAATAACATAAATATATTCATACGCTCATTTGAAGATGAAAAGTTGAAGTAATTAAATGCTTACCCCCATTTAAATGCCTCAGTTGATGTATCGATTGTTGGGTTTATGAAAGCATCATAGACTGTATTGCTTGGAAAGCCTGCATGGAATACAAGTGAGAGACATTTCAAGTAACAAAGTATTCCCTTGGGGCAGTGTGAGAATGGCTTTTCTTGTCAACAAGTTTTGGAAATGCGTGAATTATTTATTTATTTATTCAAAAATACCTGGACGAAGTTTCAATTTTCGTAATTTTTCTCTCAACTTTGATCCCGCAAACAAGTCGAGCGGCTTAGTTTGAATTTCATCCCACCATTCCCGAAATTTTAGTAAAATGTCAAAACTTTCTACATTTGTAGATGCAAATTCAGATAGAATTTCCAATGCTAATACTGGCCCCACACCCTGAATACCGTCTGAATAGTCACTACCAATCATCATGGCTAATACTATGAGCTTCTCACGGTCCAAATCTAGAAAAGGAAAAAAACATCACAAAACACTCACTCAGTAAATTATTGATAGCCAAGAAGAAGTTAAGACATCTGAAAGTTTTTTTCTGTCCAAACTTAGAACACGTCGAATATCGGCCGCCTGATACAACTCCACGTGCTTTTGACCCTGTGACTGTAAAAACGCGTAAGTAAAAAGTTTTGATCAAGATGTGTAATTTTATGCATCTACAAAACTAATAACTAAATTCTGAAAATAATAAACTAATATAATACAAAACAGAAAACAACACGCTTACCTGAGTTTCAATCTGCATCTGATCAGATATGCTCGTGGCAATCCGTTCCTGCTGTCCCATCTCAGAATGCAGCCTACCAAGTTGGTTGTTCAATTGTTCCTGAAATAAAAAAATACATTAAAATGTATGACATCGTTAGGAAAAATTTCTAACGTGCCCTACTTAATGACAGTCAGTTACTTTTCTAATATACCTGTGCTTGCATATAATCTGCAGTAATCATTCTCACTGGGCCCTCACTTATGTTTTTCTTCGCACTTTCCTTTTCTTTTGGATTTTTACCATTTTCGAGTGTAGTAGGTTGAGTGCTTCCGCAAGTGTCATTATTTCGAGTATTCAAATTTGACGACAAACTCGTTTGGTCTGTGAAGCTGTTTGGCGCAGCTGTTGCTGCAGATTCTTTCATCACCATTTCCAAAAGATCAGCTTCTATTTCACCATCTGAATTCCAATTCTCTTCAAACTCGACTTTATTAGGAGAAACGCTAGTAGGTGTGTCTGGAGCTTTAGCTACAATGGTCTGATTCTTGTGTTTGCTTACGGAGTCAGATAACCCCGGTTCGTTTGTCTTAGTGCTTTCCATAAATATATCTGCAAACATATCCTCTTCTCCAGGAGCTGAATTTGCGATTGCAGACAAGTCAATGGTAGCAACTGTTTCAGTAGCTCTGGTAGAAATAGCCTGGGTGCTTTCAGCATCTTCAACTTCCTCAAAGTCATCATCACTTTCACTCTGAGATCTGCTGCTTCCTTCATTTTTAATTTCTGAACTTTCCTTTTGCACGTTTGAACTAGTTGGTGAAATTACTGAATCTTTTAGTATCTCGCTGTCGTTTCTTAATACAGGCTTGCTTTGTGGCACATGAAAGCCAACAGTATCTAAAAATTTTGCACAGTGGCTGATTTTCGAGTCTTGGAATTCTATTGAAAAGTCATGCTGCTGCCTCTCTTCTTCCCTTTTATTTTCTTCTGGGCAATTAGTCTTGGTATCATTAAATTCTTCATTACTAATGTGAACTGGAGTAGATTTCTGCGTAGCTGTCGTAGTTGTGAAATTATTTAATTTTACCTTTTCGTTTGGTATCTTTTCAACCGTCTCACTTTTCCCCACATCTCTCAGCGAAAGCTCGATAGCAAGTTTTATGTCTGCATCTTCTTCATCCGAAGGAATACTTTTTGGCATCTCCGTTTTCTCTTTCTCTTTAAAAACTTTCTCCACTTTCTTCACATTTTCACTTTCATTGTCACTGGAGTTGTCTTCAATAAAATCGTCGATGGTAATGACTGGTGGCGTGTTTGACGAGTGTGCTGATGATGATGTTCCTGGTTTTGGATCC
>JAHZMT010003689.1:0-11734 GCA_027743785.1 Sinhomidia bicolor
ACGTAGACGCAAAGAGATAACACACTTTTTTCTTGCATCATCAGCAACTATATAGTATCGAAATCCCCTTAAAAAAAGTTTTTTTGCGTAGTTTACTTCCTCTTGTAACTTATTGTGGAAATCTTTTTTCTTCTTATTGTTCTTTCGTTGTGGTACATGGTTGTAGCATGACCAACATTGTAAACTTGTGAGAGAAGCAAAAACAATGATGATGGTGGTGGGTAATAATGATGATGATGATATTATATTTTGTTGTACATAAAGCGACCAACAACAAACAATACAAAGGAAAATTGTTGGTTGGTTTTTTTTATTATTTGATGACTTTTTGCCAAGCTTTATACTGTTAGACTTTTAACCAAAGTAAACAAAGAGGAAGGATTTTGTTGTTTTGTTTTTGGTAAAGGGAAGTAAACACGTTGGGATAACACGTACACAAGCAAACAGCAATTAGTAGGCAAACACTTTAAGCCTTCAAGCAAACAGTAGTGGTAGGCATGCTTGTGTGATGACATGAGGGTTGTTGTTGTGTGTACGCATTTTCATGAATTTCTTGTGTGCGTGGTGCAGGTTATTTTTAGGAAATAATAATGCGGTAAAAATTATTATTCCTCATCTTTTCTCTCGTAGACGATGTAAACCAGTTGGCGAGAGAGAAAAGGGCAACATCGACAGTGACCAGTGGTTCAAGTGACAAGGATGTCACAGAAGGGGGCAGCGGAATGGTAACTGGAGTGGCGGTGAAAGAGGGTATTACAAGTTCCAGAAAGCGGAGAAATATCGGAGAGGAATCAATGACGGTAAGAGAAACTGGGACACTAGAAAAAATTCCTTTCCTCACAGTTCCCCAGAGCTCAAGCAGGATCATAAATAATCGGCATGATGCTCTTTTCTTTTATTTCTCATCGACTATTCCGGCGCAGCAGGGAAAGAAGAAGAAGAAGAACCATCATCGCTTCAGTAGTTTTTTCAAGGGAAAGGAGAACACAAATCAAACGAGAACGCAGAGAAGAAGAAAGCAAGTCTTTGACCTGGAAAAAGTTAGCGTCGACGGTACAAGTGATGATGGAAGGAGCAGTGGTAAGTTGATCGTGGTGGTGGATGAAAGCATCAAGCTGCATGGGAAGAACAAGAATGCTTTATGGAGTGGAGGAGCGCAGCTGAGTGAGAGATATGATGATGATACCTCAGGGATGTTAAAACAAGCTGGGGAAAAAGAAAGTGAAACAACAAGATCAAGAACTGTTAACCCCACTGTCTCTACCGCCACCGCGATCACCACAAGTTCCAGCATTATCAAGATAAAAGCTTCAAAGAAAAAGGTTGTAAAAACAAAGGAACGAGCAGGGGAAGAAGAAAGCTTGGTGGCTTCACTTGAACCAATCATTGGTCATGGTACAAGGCACCAAAGAACAAGTAATAAGCATTCTTCTTCTTCAAAGAAAGTTGTGAGCGTAACAACAAGCACGACTGTGAATAATAGGCTAAAGTTAGAAAGCTTGTCCGACAAAGAATTTGCTCTGGTCTTAAACGATGCCACGACTCAAGCATCATCATCATCATCATCTGGAACAGCAACAGACTCATTATCATTGTCCTTTGAAGCGCAACCCTTGGTGGCGTTTGAAGATGAAGAAATTTTTCACCAGAAACAAAAGAAGTCTCACAGGTCTAAAAGGGCTCATTCCGAGCCAGCCCTCACCTATAATAGTAATAATGACAATGATGATAATAATAGTAATTACAATATAAATTCCATCCATCCTCGTCGTCACACGCCTGGTAGCTACAGAAAAAATCCCGATGAAATAAACCGTCTTTTCAGTCTCAGTTCGTACGATTTGTCCTCCACACACCCCACGGCATGGCCACAGTTGCCGACAACTCTGAGAAGCAATAATAATGCGGCGACAATGGCAGAAGGGAAAGAAAGTAGTGCTTTTAGTAGTGAGGAAAGCAGTTTTAATTTTATCAACAATAATTTCAATAACCATTTAGAAAGTCGTAAATATTCGAAGGGAAATAACTATGAAGCGATGAAATCTACTACTACTGCCTCGAGTGGTACAACTCATTTGGAGGGAGACGAAGAGCAGGCAGCCACAATGCCTGAAATAATAACTTTCACTGGTACATTTAGCACACCCTTCTCATCCTCTCAAAAGTTTTCATCGCCGCCGTCGTCTTACCCGGCGACATCATCAGTATTAGTGCCAAACCCTGTTGATGATTATGTAAATGACAACGATGACCTTGTGATATTAGCTGGTAGTAGAAAACGTAGATATGGAGTGGTAACAAGTGACTCTTTTCCGACAAAGACATTCTCAAGGTACAACAGCAACGGTAATATTAACAGTTATAATAGGGAGCCCCATCATGAAAATGATGTTGACGACGATAGTAATAATAGTAAAAATAAAGTAAACTTTCCCAGTGATAAGTTTCCGCGTGAGTCCTCTACGTACAATTATGTTTCCGACGACGATCAAGAGTATAGTATGGACCAGCCGATATATGCTTCTTCAACAAGACGAACGCTTGATCAACTGGGAGCTGCTAACAGCTATAACGGTGTAGGCACGGATGGTAGTGACTCTGTCAATGGCAAAAATTACTACGGCGGTGGCGGCAGTGGTGACGGTGGAACAGCCTACCCTGAAAGTGATGACAGAGTGCTTGCACAGCATCATGTGAATGAACCCACCAGATCTCCTTTTCATTCATTAGGAAATACCATTGAAGAAGACAATATGGGCGAACATAATCACCACCAGCATGGTGGTAGCTCCTCTGGCAAAGTAATTAGTGTCAGTGATGATGTTCCTGGTGGTGCTGCTTCTAGGAAAGGTTTTGCAACGTGTACGGAAAGCCCACATTATGTGGTGTATTCGTGGGTCCTCTGCATGGTTTCACTTGCTGCTTTTCTCAAGTTATACTTTATGGTGAAAGCGACCGTCATCGCACTGCTCTTTGTGACCTACTCGGTCCTCATTTTCTGGCCCTTTAACAGCTTTTTCGTGCCTGACAGCAGCAGGAACCACAGAGAAACGTAAGATGATATTCTGAACATTCCGTTTTAAACCTAATATGTTTACATAATTTATTACTTTCCATTAGCATAACTGGTAAAATGAGTAGCAAAATGGATTAGTACAGATTAGGGATTTCTCTATATTATCATTGAATGCAAATTGTGAGATGTTTCGAACCTACAAAATTTCATTATCATCAACAGGCAACATCTCTTGATTCTGCGTTAAACGCAAATTTTAACCATTATTGGTGAGTTATACATGACATTATATTTCTCACAGGATTCCTGAACTTTATCAACTGTTCATGATGATCGGCCTATTTGTCTACGTTGTGTTCGCCGCAGAGGAGCGACGTCATGAAGTAAGCAGCATTTACATCTTACATAATAATTCCCATTTTGCCATCGTCATCATCATCCTCTGTTGATAACCAGAAGTGTACTGTGCTCGTAATGTACTATTTTTAATGATTTATGTCTTGATTAAGTACACTTTTACGTCACCACATTCCCATTTTAAGGAATTTACCATTAAGATAACTTGATTTATTGGTCACTGCACACAAGGCAAAGGCATTTTTATTGATATAATGTACATTTTTTTGACTGATGATAATGATGATATGGTGAGTTCTCATTGAAAGAAAAAGATGATGGCAATGCTCATACACTTAACCTATATTTATGACAAGGACTCTGCAGAGTTGCAGAGCAAATTATAAGATTCACCGGTGTTAATAATACTGCAAATAGTACTCACCAAAAAAAACATTTTTACTTCAATGTGTTGGACGTGAGTATTTCGTGACCGTAGGAGTAGGAAAAGGTACATTTTCCGTCTTCGTCTATCTCTCCGGGGCGACTTGAAACATTGTCGTATATCGCTTGGCACTGGAAAAAACCATACCTATATACCACTACCTACACTTCTTGCATATTATATCCCAATAGTAAGCACGTGCCACATTTTTTCTTACTGTAATATGCTACGTGCAAATAACAACAAAAATACAAAAAAAGACGGGAACAAAAATAAAACATTAGCCAAAGGTCCACCGCTTCCATTGTTCCCTTTATTGAAATTCATCGTTGTGTGTTCTGGAGGCGGATTCTAATGTGGCATGAATAAATGGAAATCATAATGTGAATCTGGGCAAGATGCGTTCAAGTGGAAATGCTATTATTGCTGACATTCTTTCTCACGGCTTCTCTCATGGAGTACAAATGTGATGTGAGCAGTAGCGTGGATAGATAGATAGATACTTGTCTTTTTGAGGAGACGCGAAGATGAAGATGGGATACCGGATACAGTAGTATTAGCAATGCCGATTTTTTATTCAGTACCACCAGGTCATTCCGAATGTAATGCATTTTTTGATGGTGCATAAAAAAGAAAAGCGCTATTCATAGCGCGCTACTATACTACTGCTGGCAGTATATTTATATATCTGTGATTTTAATGGAATCTGAAAAAGCGTAACACATGGGTATACTTACTTGCGTACTTTTTTTCTAGGTGAATAGTGTAATGTATTAGGATATTCAAGGCCAACATATTGCTCTTCTGAAACAAACTAGAGCCAAAATACCATGAAAAAACTGCGAGACAGAGAGAGAGAGAGAGAGAGAGAAAGCAATGATCAAAGAGAAATATGTCGTTGTAGCAAATTCAAAACTGCAAGAAGAATTCTTTTGAAGACATGTTTTCTTTTAAAAAGGAAAAATGGAAAGTCAAGTATTAGGAAGCCAAGTGTAAGAAAAGGGGCTCATGGTGGTGAATAGAAAATATAAATGCATGAAACGAAAGCGGCTCAAAAAAGGTGAAAGAAAGAAGGAAGGTGAATGGAAGGATTAAAGGGCTTATGAAAGAATTTTTGGGAGTGAAGTCAGATGGCGATGATGTTATATACACAAATAATATCTTAATATTTCTGCATGCACAATGTATAGGGGAGAAGGGTGGAGTAGAGTAGTGAAACCTGGCATGATGAAGTAGAAAAGCAGACTACCACAACAATCGTGACAAAGTCATCTTGAAAAAGATTTAAGTATTTTCTACTTGGCTATAGTGACATTGACTGACGCGTTTTACATTTTACTGGAGAATGGAAGAATAATAATAAGGAATATGAGAGCATCATCGTCATCAACATCAACATCATCATCATCATCCACTTCACTATATAGGTTGTCATTTTCAACGTGACGATCTTCATCATCATCATAAAACTTCACTCTGCTTATACTCAATGTGTGTATCTAATGTGATGTGTATTTTCTCTCAGCTCAGCATAATGGTTTCGAATTGAAATGCAATGTTGCATGAAAAAAAGACTACTCTCTTCTCTTTGTATATGATTTTTCATTTCAATGACACAATGGATTTTTGTTGATTACTACTACTACTACCGTGTTTTTTTGTAACGCTTTGAGAATGTGAAAGAAAGTGGAAAATATAACATCCTTGTTTTTTGTTTTGATTAAAGGATTTGTACTCCCAGGCTTTCGACAGAGTTGGGGTGATGTTTGCCAGTATTCCAAAATTTATCGATTTTTACTCAGAAATTCGAAACTCTGGAATTGAATGTATACGACTGCTCAATGAAATTGTCGGTGAGTTGCCAAAAAATTTAAAATTAATTTATCAAAGCTTCTGTCTATAGTTTTTGTCCTTGTCTGGATTCTGGAATCTGGATATGAAAAGGAATTTATATATGTATGTACGTGTGCTCAGTTATAATTTACAATGTCATCCAATTTTTATCTGCTTTTAGTTGATTTTGACGAATTGCTGGATGAACGTCGCTTTTCCTCAATTGAGAAAATTAAGACTGTTGCTAGTACTTATATGGCTTGTTCTGGACTAAATCCAAGTGATCAGGTACGTATTATATATACATATAAATGAATGCAATATAGTATGTAATAATGGTGATGAAGTGATGTATCATGTGAATTATAGTGACATTAATGTTGTAACGAAAAAAAGATGTAAAGTGAAAGCCTTGCGCTAAGATAAATGTGCGGAGCAGACGCTAAATTTCCCATTGAAATTTTTAACATTGTAGCACTACATATTATTATTATTATTATGCTTCTGTGTGATACGGCGCATTTAATTTTGCACGATAAATTATTTTTTAGCATGTTTGAACTCCCAACATGAATGGTTATTATAAATGCATGAAAATATAAAAAGGGTGATAAGGACACGCTGCTTTTTGTTTAAACTTACTGAAGAATTACAGTTTATTTTGCACTTTTGTCAACAGAGCGAGCAAAAGTACAAGTCAACAAAAAATAAAACGTCCAGTTTCGGCAAGAAGTAAAAACATTATTATGATTTACAGTGACACAAGAAGCATTTAAGAAAAAATGTTTTTTTGCAAAAAAGTATCATTTCCATTTCTCATCCTTCGTGCACATGTTACATGCTTTTATTTTTCGGGTGCATTAAAGGAATGCTCAAAAAATTATGATGATGCTTTCTAGTTGGAACGACGATAGGAACGTGTTCATTTTATGAGAGAAAAGTAAAATAGGTCGTAGTAGCACCAGCAGCACCTCTTTTTTAAGTTACTTTATGCTTGTCTGTTGTATATAATGCGTGCGTGATTACACAATTATACTAAATAACTCTATAGTACTTGCTATACTTGTTCTTTCATTCATACGAGACATTTTTACAGGGTCATATGGAGCATTCTAGAAAATATAAATTACATGATAGTTTCTTCCAAGTAAAGCATACACGTAGAGTTTATTATTGCATATTCATGCACACAGTGGACACATTATTTTTTAGTAATGTTGCCTCAGAATTGTCCCTCACATTGACTGAAAATGTAATTTACGCAAAGTGAAATGAAGACCAATGGTTGTTTATTAACCTACATGATATAAGATATAAGACTAAATATTTTAAATGCAAGCGGCTGTAGTCATTTTTTGTTTGTTTGAATTCATCCATTCTTTACTCAAAATTGAGTTGTAGTTTTAATTAAAAGCAAGTCTGCGAGAGAAGACTTGTTTTTTTCTTTACAAAATGTCAAAAGAGTAATTCAAATATTTAAAAGGTCAAAATTGTTTAATATGGAATAAAAAATATTAAGGGTTTAATTTTCCGGTTTTTGGAATTTAAATTTTTACTTTCATACTTTTTTTGAATTGGTGTACCATTTTTTGTTGAAAAATGAATTGACGTTGTCACAAGAAGTAGCTCATTAAGTAATTTTAAACTTTTCTTTTCTGCGCATACTGTGCGTAGGAAGGACCGTTACTTTCTCCAGATTTGGCTTCGTTTGCCTCTGCATTCATAATTATTTCCTCAGTGAAGAGTTTTCGAGTTTTGCTTTTGTGGTTGCAATCGCTTGGGAAATAAACACTTGACGTTGTAGCCTAAAATGTCTCTTGTTCTAACTTCTGCCGTAATCTTCTTTGATTGTCCTTAGGCGGACTCTGGAGATAAGGATAATTGTCAACATCTCTGTACCCTTGTGGATTTTGCCCTCGAGATGAAGGACAAGTTGGAAGAACTCAATCGTCATGCTTTCAACAACTTCAAACTTCGTATCGGTATGGAACGAATCCAACTTTTATTAACATCTCCATTCTCAGATTTATCAAAGGATTTTGTAGAAAGAATTTCATAAAATTAGAATAAATATGTTTTTCGGGAATATATACAAAAGCTTAACATTAATACGGAAAAAATAATACTGTAGGATAATCAGAACCTTGCCCAGTTTGAGAAACAACTTTTAGTTTCCGCAAACCTTGTATGAGAGTCAGCGTTTGTGGAAAATTAAATGAAAGCTTGACTTATAGTGAGAATAAAATTAGGTACATATACAATAGATGAGATCAGAATTTTCTATATCTATTATATATACCTACTAATATCAATGAATCGTGCTATAAAAAGTTTTTCTACTGTACACCAGTGTAGAATTGTCACAGTGGGAACTTAACACAGTTGACACAGTTTCAACAGAAATAAAAGCAAAAAAAACTTTCTAATTCATTAATGTTTTAAACACGTCTCACATTACAGTGATGATACATCAGCTTAATTAGAAAAAAATGTGACCTAGTAAAAACATTAATGCCACGCCAAATAACCACAAATTCAAACCGTCAAACTACAAACTAAGCTTAGCACAAAGCACTCCTTTAGCACAAAGTTGGTAAGCTGTGGGGATTTTTGCTAAAGTATGTATCTTTTGATACTCATGTTTATTTGACATTTGGTACATACATTTGACAAAAAAGTTACTTTTGAAAGTAAAATTTTTACATCTGGTCAATCACCGATAGATTTATTATAATGTCTGTCACATGTGAAAACTGTCTTTTGTTAACATTCTAACGAAAAACACTATTGACATTTTTGTGTGATATTATTGATTTTTTTTCTTCATATTCAAATAAAACAGGCATAAGCTGCGGTCCAGTAGTTGCTGGTGTCATTGGAGCACGAAAGCCATGCTTTGACGTATGGGGAAATACAGTGAATGAAGCCAGTCGAATGGATAGTACTGGTGTTCCTGATTCTCTTCAAGTTACTAAAGACGCGGCTCAAGTAAGTGAACGTGATTTGTCTTCTTTTTTTGTTATTTTTATACATTTTGAATGTATTCCATACATGCTATACTTTCTATTGAAGGCTAGCTACCGAAATTGCCGCAATTAATTTTACTTCTCAGAAGTTGGCACTTGTGATTTTCTAAAGTGACACCGCTTTATTCTCGTTTTTTTGCCAGATTTTAGAGAAAAATGGTTTTCAACTAGAGTACCGAGGTTTGGTTCCAGTGAAAGGAAAAGGTGAAATGGAGACGTACTTTGTACGTGGAAGAGCGCCGTCCCGATTCCGTCGTTACGAACAGGGATCATCGCAAAATCGAAAATCTCTTGCTGCAGTCGTTTTTGGAATGGTCCAAGCCCGAAGACGTCAAACTATTCGTGGCGCCAAAGGTAACTTATTCTAGTGCTTGTAGTATTGAAACATATACCACTTTGTTATCCGTAATCCCCCCATTTCTCCACCTCGACATGTCGTATTTTCTTTTCTACCGTATATTCAATCTCTATTCTGTTCAAAGTCTATTCGGTACAATTATGTGACATTTAATTTTACACAATTGTCGCTTATTCAAAATACTTTTTTAAAGTATAAAAGTGAAAAAAATACAATTTTGAAATTTTGTACGATTAACTCTTTACTTAAAAAGCTTTGTGGTTACTTAATTTTCAGGTCCTGCAGATATACTTACTTCACCATCTCCAAAACAGACTCGTGCTGGAAGCTATAGACGCTCGGAGAATAACAAAGAAGTCTGACCTTTTCAACTTTACTGTGGGGAAGGGAGCATCTCTACTCAAAGATATGTATTCTCTTCTGCCTATCACCACTACCATTTTTATATCTACCCAACGATATTTATTCAGTACAATACCAAGACACATCATAGTAATAATTTAAACGTTTGTCTTCACGTTGTACTTCCACTTGGACAGACTTGCATGATATTAGATGTATGTTTATTAAATTACTTTGGTGTTTAAGCTAGAATAATATATTGATCATTATTAATAACAAAACTTAGATGCCAACGCATGTACATGTAAATAGATAACAAAGGAAACTTTTTTGCAAAAAGTTTTATTCAATAGCTTTCTGATACTGTGGCGCAATTAAACCAGATTTTGCGCATCATATTTAAAGGTACCTGTTGTACCTGAATATAAGCATAATGTCAAATGTCGTTTTTTAAAAAAAGATTTAAAAAAATA
Source organism: Sinhomidia bicolor (assembly GCA_027743785.1). Classification (NCBI taxonomy): domain Eukaryota; kingdom Metazoa; phylum Arthropoda; class Collembola; order Entomobryomorpha; family Entomobryidae; genus Sinhomidia; species Sinhomidia bicolor. The sequence continues at coordinate 9,830 of JAHZMT010003689.1, forward strand.
AAACTGAATTAATGACATTGTCAGCCATATAACGTTGAGTAGAAAATAGCTATGTACATACCTCTGTATAAGAATGGATGATCACTTGTTTACCACGTAAAAAAATAATACGTACTAGATACTATTATCCAATGTACCTTTACGCATAAAACTGTTGCCTGATTTAATTAACCTGAGTGAGTTTTATGAGTAATTTTAAGAAGCACATCGGTCACACGAATGATTTTAAACGAACATTTATATATTCTTATTGTACAAGTTTTAATTTATCTTATCAACCGTGCAGAAAGAGGTTAAAAAATCCTGATAAATTGCTATTTTTAAAAATATTAAAACTGTGGTTGGTAAACAAGACGTTTTGTTTTTAGCTTTACACGACATGCAGAGTAAAACTGATAAAGAACATACCGAATAGTAAGTACATAACGTAAGTAATGGAAAAGCATAATAATAGATTAGATAAGTATATATTGTAAAAAGTATGCCTGACGGCCAATTGCCAAAATTGTTATAGCGTTGTATGCATTACGTTTACGTATATTTGAACTGAAGAGGTGTATATGAAGTTTATATTTAATATTAGACCTAGATATATGTCGACTCTGTACTATCATCTGTCTCAGTCTGTGTTATTCTTCCTTATAAATTATTGACGCATGTTATTATTTTTAATTTTTTGTTGAACGTTACATGTCTTATCGCAAATTTTTAATATTACAAAAATAACTATGAAAAACCATATTAAATGAAATACGTGATACGAAAACTGAAAATGTAATTTTGAATTTTGTTTTGTTAATCGGGAGAAAACTCAATGTCAATATTTAATTGAACTGAAGATTGACATATTGTTCATTGAAGATTATCTAGAATTTTTATGTCAGCAAATACCTTACTTCTTTTCTTTTGCAGTCAGCAAAAAGTTATACTTGTCAAGTAAGAAAATTAGGCAACTGGATTTTTATGGATTTTTCTGCATTTTCAGCATCATCACATCTCTGCGCTGTCATAAACGTCATCCTCATCTGCAAAAATGCATGTAAATCACCTTCATCTATGAAAATCAAAAAAAATACAGCAAATAAGTCACTTTTCAGGGACAAATATAATTGAAAGCAGATGACTGGATGTGTTTGACGTACACGGGATACCACGACATTAAAGAAAGGAGTACACACAGGAAACTAAAAATAGATGCAGACTAGTTCAAACATGGTAAAAAGTGCGAGTCCCAATCAGCTATCGCTAAGAATATACTAGTTCAAAATGTGCTTTCATATAATTATAATAGTGTTCTTCTGTGACGTGACCACACGGTACTGAAAAACTAAATTACAAATTCATACATGTACAAACGCTAGTAGCAGTATCATGACCATGTACATTGTATTATATTGTTGTAGTAATAGTGGTAGTAAAGCAAATTCATGGGAGATAAGATCGGGTAAATTCGGCATTTTTATTTTTGATTTTAGAGCATCCACACAGCTCCTCCACAAGCCTAATTTATAAGCTGGTTGTATCAACAAAAATAGCCTGCTTTCATGAGAAATTATTTTTATAAATGCAATTTTCTGATTTAACTTTACCGATGCTATGAACTTGCAGCTGTTCTTTATGCGCTGATATTTGCGAGTTTGTGTTGGCGTATAACACAAGGTTTGTCGTTTCATACGAAATTTCGAAAAAATACACATAGTACCAATAGTAATGTCTATGTATCTCTTGTTTGCAAACAAGACGTACATATATAATATAGAGAGAGACATTCGTCTGGACAGGATTTGGTTGATGCCAATGAAGTATTCAAAAAGAAAGAGTAGTCAAGAAAATAGGTTTGTTGAAAGCTCACTTTCTTACTTTTTTTGCAGAGAATGTTTTACAACGTGTCAGTAATCACCCGAC
>JAHZMT010003690.1:0-13885 GCA_027743785.1 Sinhomidia bicolor
AGATAAATGCCTAATTACAAATTATGCTTCTCATCTTCATAAATTTGTTACCTGTCGGCATATATCTGATGCTAAAACCATTGTCAAGATATAAATCAAATAGTATGCAAAAAATTTTAGTCTAATAAACTGATCAGATCCTGAAATAAATTTGTCTAGATTGCAGGAATAGAAAAAGAAACCGGTAAGAAAATGGGAGATAAATAATGGGCCAAATGCATCATTTACTTTGTCAGTGAGTTCCCTAAGATTATTATATTGTTGAGATACTATGGACCACTTTTGAGGAAAAAGAGAAAGTGAATTAATAAATTCCGTTGTTGCAATCCACAATGTTAGAGGTCCAAGTCCTGTCAAAATGTTTTCATAAAAACCCGTAATTCTACGAAAGAAGTGACTAGCTCCATACACACATGCCGCGAATACATCCAGAGTTGATAAGTCGCCCATTTCAGACAAGCGTTCTTGTTCATTGTTGATAAAAATCATGTATTTGGCATGGTTAGCAAAACATTTTAAAAGTAAACTGGGGTTCCAGTGAGAATCGTGTAAAATGTCAGTTCCAAATAGAAAACAGACAAGTGCAATGAGTGTGCTGACTATATAAATCATTCCCCCTCCTATTGTCGCTCTAATCTAAAATGCACCAATTATAATTAATTACAAATAAAACGAGAAACTTGGAAGCACCCAAATATACCTTGGTTAAATACCCGTAATGTTTTATCTGCAATATGTTTCTCGGAATTGGAATGAAGAAATCGCACAAGATAAAGAAACCTTTCTCCTTTAAACCAGAGGATATACCAAATCACCACGTTGAAAAATGAATTGCACAAATTGAAGAATAATGCAAAATATGCAACAGGATTTTTCTCTTCTTTGCTAGGCCAGCTAGTACGAGTTTCAGTGAACCGATGGATTAGAGAAGAAACGGTAACAAACAAGCAGAATGCCTATTTACATAAAATATACTTGTTAAATTACACTAACACTTTTGTAAAAGCTTAAATTACTAACGGAGCAAAGTTTTATAACTGTGCATTTACAACGTACATACCTGCTGTATAATCATCCTACTTAAAATATACTCTCCTTCCTCATTTTTTATAAATTTGAATGGACAAAATGCCAAATAGTAAGAGAAATTAAAAAACATTATAGGAATGCAAGTTTGGGCTTGTAGTAGAAATGAACGGAATGAAAATTTGGTTGAATCCTTTGGTGGTGACATTTTACTGTTGATTTGTAAATTTTGACTAATAATGGAAATAGTAAAGGCACGATATTGATAGTCTTTCTCTTTCATTCTTAATGCAAACTAACTCTGTTTTAGCAGACTAATTAATCAAAACTTTTTTTGAAGTTGCTGTTTAAAGTAATGTTCAATCTACATATTCTTTCCATTTTAGTGCATTTTCTTTCACACCAAACTTTCTCTTGTCGTTTGCACATTAAAGTATTGGATTTTAATCAGCTAATGGAGCAGTCACGTAATACTAATATGTAAAAATGTGTTTGTACACGTGTATGTTTGAATAAAGTTTATCCAGTTTAAATATTTTATCATGTACTCTTTACATTGTTATAAACTTCATCATGACGTTGCCAGATACACTTTGTCATAATTCGGCTGAAATTCATCTTTATGAACTCATTTTAAGAATAATTTGTGAAAAGACTGATTTTTTTGTCAAGAAAATTTTTCATTATTAAAAATTTGATATTATATCTATTGATGATACACTACTTAAATTGGACTATTGGACATAATAAAATATGTTATTAATATCCCAACCATCTACAAATATTTTGTGAATATTATTTTTAAGTGTTCACACCTTCAGCCATGACTTATAGACAAATTAGAGTTGATGACAGCGATTTATTATAGAATATACTCACTGCGCTGTTGCTCTTTTTGTGAGGTGCTGTTGTTGAAGCGTCCATCAACAATGCATTCATCCTGATTTAACTGAAACAGTGCATATTTAATTTTTAATTTCAGACAAAGAGACATTACTATTTTTTTAAAATTACAAAAATTGTGAACATATAAACCTGAAATAAGTACAACTATAAAACACTAAATGTGGGCTCTATATAATGATTGGAGTTTTACAAGTATTAGAAACCGTTCTGAGGAAAACCACAATATAAAGTAAGGGTAAAATTAAAAATGGCATTTTTCATATTACAAACGGGCTCTACGCATTTAGACTTTATGTAGTTCTTAACTCGTTCGTTGTAAAGGAGCATATATAATAGTTATTAAAAATCAGAAATGGGAAATTCTTAATTATGTATATTGCTTTAATTTTACCAGCTAATGTTTTGCTGGAGTTTCGTTGTACCTGTTGAGAAAACCCCTTATGTAAATAGAAAGCGCCATTTTTCACTGCAAATTTTTAATGGGGCGAAATAAAGTAAATAGGCAAATTTTTAAAATGTCAGAAAAACATTAGAGGTGTCTTCAACGTAAAGTTTTACTAGATGTGTTCTCAATTTAGTTTTACAAAATGTTTTTAAGATTTAAAAAATGTTCAATTAATTGTTTTTTTAGGGAAAATGCTGTTGTTAATCGTTAATCAATTCAGATGACTTGACGTTGACTTGACACGTCTACTTGTTTTGTGGTGTTCGAAATTGTACGCAAATGATAAAATACGTGATGAGAACGCTTGTCATCTAAAATTCAAAAAAATATATAATCGTTATATCCATCATACACTTTTAGTATTTATTCACAATAAAATTCCATTAGTATTCATTCCCAAATGCGTTAGCTTACATTTGCAACGACAGAATAGGTAATTGTAAAGACATTCCATCCAGTTATTCCAATTGTACTTGTTGAAAGTTCATTTAATATGACCGTTAATCGATGAAACGGAACATTAGATTTGGTTTCATCGTCAGCATACTCAGAAAGCCATATTTCAAGGTAACCCACCTATACAAATTGATTTTCACTTTATCTTTTACTTAACTTCCTTGTTATGAAAGCTAAATTATGCGTGACAGTATGTAATCAGGATAAGGATATACCTGTCGGCAAATGTCTGCGGCTAGTATGTATAGAATAACTGCTCCCAAATACAAAACAACCAAACGAATTCGCACAAGAATGTCTGTTGTTAGAAGGAACGCGTCCAAGTTGATGGAGTAATAAAATATTGATGTGAATGTATATGAAAATACCATTGCCCCAAACGCATTATTTATCAGGTCCGAGAGATCCTTAAGGGACAGGTACTGTTCCTCTATCATTGGCCACTGAGCTGCAGCTTCAAGAATTCGCTCTTCATGGTGACTGTCGTCATCATCATCGTCTTCGTCATCCCTGTCGTCTTTCACAAAATTTGCGAACGCAGCTGCAGGCAGCCATAATGACAATACACCAAACAAAATAAGCAGCTCCCAGTAGAAAGCTGTTATATATTTGAATAATTGACCAAATCCTGTGAAGCCCGCAATAAAATGATCTGCAGATGATATGTCATTCATAGAATCCAATTCTGTGGTATTGCAGTTATTGCTCTCGTTTCCTGTAAAAAACTGATAGCGCGCCTCTAAAATCAAGCATCGAATCCAATACGCTGGACTCCAGTATTTGCTATCCATCAGTTCCGAACCCAGCAGTGCACTTACAATTCCCAAACAAGCGTAGATGAAGCATACCACAGCCGCTATTGTGGAGTGCGAAACCTTTTACCAGAAATTTTAATAATTAAAGATTAGATGTACAACACAACCTATCCTATCAACCTAGTTTCAAATCACATTACTACACAGTTTAGTATGAAAATGGTAAACATACTCTGCTAGATGACAAATACGGTAACGACTTTGTAGAGTCAATATACTCCACAACTTCAACAAACCGCTCACTCTTCTTCCACAAGCTCCACCAAGCATTCATAGTTAATCCAAGACTACAAATTGTGTGAAAAATTCGAAAGTAGACCACTGGGTTCCATTGTTCATTTTTGCTGGGGAATGCCTTCCTCACATCAGTAACACGTGTGAACAAAGCGGCTACGGTTACCGCACCACACGCAACCTTTCAAGCAACACAATAATTATAAATTGTGCTTAATATTAACTACCCACTCGTCTCTATTAATTAGGAGATTACCGACTGAATAATCCATTTCTTTGCCACGTTCGTGCCATTCGAATCCCGTACTACACGAAAGGGACAAATGCAAAGACAATAGGCAAACAAAAAGAAAACTCTTAAAATGCACCCGTGGCTTTGTTGATTCCGTTTATCTTGTTCTAGTTCTCCATTCTGTGCTGGAAGTTGTGGATACTCTTTCAATTTTGGATTAACAACAAATATTAAATCGGAATCTCTAACTGCATTTATTTGCGACTTGGTAAACATGATGATGGTAGCTGAAATCGGCGACTGCTGCCTTGTTTCTCAAAGTGAAACTGTGTACTTAATAATGATCGTTGTAGTAATTTTGTGCATATGAAAATAAAGCATGTTTACAAACATTCTTTTTAAAATGTATAAATCTATTGGCAAAAAAGCTTTTTTGTAGTAGGGCATGGCAATATTTTGACACACATTGAAGAACATAATTGCTTTCTAACACTTTTTTTATCGATCGAAATTCCAATTTACTGCTTCCAATATACATCTTATATATCATTTGATAATGTGACAAAGGAGTTGCATTAAAGTACTCAATAATAATAGACATCGCCATTTAGTTTTTTGCTACACACTTCATACAAACTTTATAAACTGTTGTTTATTTTCATACCCTTTTCAATATAAAAAGCTATTTTATTTTGTGTAGAACTGCTATTGCTATCTTTTTGTGATGATGATTGATAGAAAAGTTAAGTTTACATTTTTGGATCAATTGGAATCATTATCGTCAATGCTGTTTATTACTATTTACTACTCGCTTTGGAAAAATAACGAGCCAGCAGCGCAGAATTGTAAAGGAAGGTGTTTTTTTAAACCGATAAAGTTTGTTCACCTGCAAAGTACAAAAACGGATAAATATGTAAGCATTTGTCATTAAAAGAAAGCCTGTCATCGTCGCATCGTATACAACAACGTCCATACATTTCATTTGTAAGATATTGTGGGGCAAGTCAAGATAATGCGAAATCATACGATGAACATAACAACATGATGCATTTTATCATTAAAACTTGTACATGCAGTTTTCAACATAATTAATTAAATTGCACCAATATTATTACTTGATTTGTTTGACTAGTCTTATAATATCCTATATGTTTTACTGATGCAACCTCGTATTATGCCTTACTGAATTTAGTAATCCTTTTCTCTGATAAAAAAAATGCATTAGTGTAACCTAGTATTATTATTGAGGGCAACACTACTACCAAACTCTTTTTTTCCTAAGATAACAAATCACCATCGTCGTAAGGTCGGCCGACACAAATCATCAACATAATATTGTCAAAGAGCCTGGGAACGTAGTAGAACGTATACACGTTTTGCTTTATTATGCAGCAGCATAATGTATATACTTGTGTGAGCACGAGTTAATTTTGAATTTTGCAAGGAAGTCATAAAAAGGGAAATTTTTTCTAATACTGTACGCAATGCAACGGTTTTAGCGTTTGTATTTATTATTATTTATACGCTTTAATTCATTACGTTACATACATACATACATATAGTACTGTACTGTACTATTTCGCATATCAATCTTTTGTGTACAATATTGCATGAAACAAAAATAAAATAAAAAGTAATACAATTTTATCAAGCTCGACAGTATCATAACAGTATGGATAAATCTCATTGTATATTATCATAACAAAAAATTATGATGATACAAGCAAGTTCTCATTCTAAAACTGTTATCGTATGAGACATCTCTACAAAATTTTGCACCACACACTTTGTTAATATCATTATTGCATCACCCCGTTTCAATTCAAATACATACAATATTTTTATGTATAGAGAATGAAGGGACGGACAGAAACAAAAATACGTTATATTTTTTATATACAAGAAAAAGTCATGTACATTTATGAAAGGAAGTAGTACATTACATACAACAATTATCATAATACATATTTACTAATATAATAATAATAAACGACATTTTTCTACAAGTATAAAAAACAGTTGACTAAAAACATCTGCCTTATCAAAATAAAAGTGATAAAAAATTAAAAATAATGATGGCATAATATGCATTTTGTTTGTAAAAGTTACTATTTAAATTTAAATATTACTACTTTTTTCAGCTAGTATTATTACTACTACTAGATTGGGCTTGATTATTTGTTGCATGTTCATCATTTTCCTTATTTTTATTTTTCCTACTCTTGTTTGGCTTTCGAACTTTTCGAAGCCGCCGACCTGGTTTCACATGCGCTGGATTAACACGCTTCCTACTACTTCTTCCTCTTTTGGAAGATGCACTGGTTCTACTGCTTTTGGGTTTACTATCATTATTATTATTATTGCTATTATTACTATTACTATTTTTACTATTTTTAGAATTTACGTAAATTATCGAACTTTTATAACCACTTTCACTAGTTACGTTTGTCCTTGTTGGTTCAAAATGAATTGGGACAATTTCCAACTCTCCACTGCTACCTTCTTGAGCACTGCTGCTGTCCTCAACCTCGCTTGTCTCATCACTGCTACTTTCGGATTGACTATAATATTCTGCAGACAGTTCACCACTATCCGCTACAATTTTTGTTCTACTTGAGCGAGATTTTCCAGTTGAATTTTGATGATGATCATCATGATGATCGTGCTGAGTATTACGAAATAAATTATTAAAATGAGATGAGACACTATTTCCAGTTGTAATGTGAGGGAAGTTATGTTGATGATGGTTATCTTCACTATTGCCCGCGTATGTAATTACCGGCAAATGTATGATTTGTTTTGGGGTCGTTGGTACTGTTGCTGGTGTTGTTGACGGTGGAGGAGGAGGTGTGGTTTGTGGAGCCCATGAAATTCGAGCTTGGGGTTTTGGGGTGGTGGTGCTACTTGTAAATGGAAACAAAGGTCGCAAATGTGGATACACGGGTTGACCATTTTGAAATTGGCCATTCAAATTATTATTCGCGTCTGCTCCATTAGAAGAAGAGTCTCCAACCACAAGAGCAAACGGTGGCTGATATTGTTGCTGGCTATGATCGACGGCGGCGGCAAGGGACGTGAGATTCTGATGGTTTTTCCAATGGTAAATCAATGGAAGGGTGTGATGTTGAGCTTGAGTTTGAGCAATGCTTTTTGCATGAGAAGGTGCTGGAGTAGTAGTTGTGGTGCTTGTAGTTGTAGTAGTGGTGGTGGTGGTGGAGGGGGTTGTCGTTGAAGGAAGCAGAGGTTGATCATGTTGAACTGTGCGATTAAGAATGTTTCCATAAAAGTCAGAGTTGTTATTTGCGATATTGTTGTAGTACATGTACGAATCGCCTAACAAGGATTTTATTAAGTCCGCAGGGGAGGTAAAAACAGGAGCGGGATCCGATCCTGAGGCACTGGGCATATAAGTTGGGGCATAATTCATCATAACGTAGTTCCTTGGGGAGCGCGGCGGATTTTTGCCATCTGGATTCTGGACAAGAGAATTGAAGTTAATACCTGAAAAAGAATTGCCATTAGGTGCAACTGTGTATAAACCTTGTATTGAGGAGGGGGTCGGCTCACTTCCAGTTTTTGATTGATCCAACGAATAAAACTGGGGCTGTGTCAATTGTTGACGGTATTGTTGATAGTTATTGGGGTTATAATAAAAAGAAAGCAAATTTTGATTTGGCACAGAAGCAGCGGGTACAGGGGGAGGATACAAGTGGTATAGTGAGCTGTAGTAGTTTTGTGAGAAGGGATTGGAATTAATTTGCTGTTGCACCGACGATTGCGGAAATGTGTTAGAATATTTCAAGGCTACTATTTGATTGTTGTTAATGCTATGATCGCTAATTAAGCTGTTAGTTGATGGTGAAGTTGGCGGTGATGTTCCATGATACTTGCTGTTAGTTGGATCAGTAATAATACCGTTATTGAACTTAGTGTTAGTAAATACAGTAGGCGATGTTAGTGTAGTCTGGAGTGCTAATTGTTGCGCGATTGCTGATGCTGGACTGGAGAAGCTGCTTGGAAATGTTGGAAGAACAGGAGCTGGAGCCGATCTGAGTAAATCCAAATCAGGTCCGGCCGGGCTGGCTAATTGCTTAATTGGGGGAGTCGGTGTTGGCCTGCTGATGACTCTCTCTTCTTCTCCGCCTAAGGAAGAGGACGTTGGGTGACTGGCCCCTGTGTGTGGATCTGTATATCTAAGGAAAAAAACTTGTGGAGGAGCTGGTTTCAGCGGTGTTGGTGTCACCAGCTTTATGGGTGTACGGGTTCCTCCAGACTCTGAAAGAACATATACTAAAGTCTTTTGCTGTGGGCCGGCTGGAACTTCTACTTCAGTCTTTTGTGTTGGAGAATCTGGTGGCTTGATGAAAATCACTTTTATGTGCTTTTCTGGTTTCTTGGCCACCTTTATTATTTTTGGAGATGAAACTTCCTCGTCCAAGTCTTCTGCAGGAACGTGAACTGAAATATGCTTGTAAATTGTACCTTCTCGAGGCTTTTCAGTCGAGTCTGGGGCGATGGAAGACACTTCGTCAGGAAGTCTATTTGTTTCTTTCTCAGAAGGATACTCTGGGCGTAACACGGGCACCGGGCTTGTGGTGGACACATCATGAGACGCAATTTGGTTATGAAGAAACTCTTGCTCATGCACTAGCGCAGTGTCCTTTCCTGATTTAAGAGGAAAAAATGGTTGTTTAGTAGGGGGACCGAAACTTGGAATGAATCCACGTTGAAGCACTGGATCAGGAAAGGAAGGATCAAAAATTGGTGGTGGAGATGCTAAAGGTGTAGGAGATGGCTTGCCAGAAAACCCAGTATAATTTGGTGGAGTATGGAATGCGTACGTACCCGGTGGTTTTCTTGTAGCCTGCTCAACCTCATCTTCCTCAGGTGGTATGTCCGGCTCCTGTGGAATTGGGGGACGATCAGAAAAATCGGGAAAATTTGGCACAATATTTTTCTGAGAAAAGTCAAAGAATTTTCCATTCTCTTTCCGCCCAAATGGCGCATCTATCGAGTTTGTAGCGGAGACTTGTGGATTTAATAGAGGAAAACCGTACGTTATCGGGGCACCCTGCGCTTGGTTTTGATTTCGAAATTGGTCCCAATACTGTTGTTGTTGGGAGCTTCGTATGTGATCATTTTTATTGTAATGTCTTTTTGTCATTATAAACCCAGAATAGTTTTCTACGCCATCTTGTTGCGACCGCTGCTGATGCTGCTGCTGATTCCGATTTTCTCCAAACGGACCAACATAAGATTGCTTTCCAGTTTGACCCGAACCAGTTGACAAAGATCGAATGTACGACTCCTCCAGTTCACGCAAACTTGATGGAACAATTGCGTGTCTTCCATTGGCATAATATTTATGCACATTATTCACTTGGTCTGGGGTCTTTGGAGGAGGTGGAGGAGTTAAACCACCATAACTTCCACTTCCACCGATAACTGAACTTATACTTGCACTATGTTGATTATCATTGTTATTATTTTTATTGCTAAAAGAGCCAAAGAAACTTTGTTGTTGAAGTGCATAGTCGGGTTCTTGCTGCTGCTCATCATTGCTATTATAGCGTCCAAAATCCTCATATTCTGAATATGTGGGCTGTTGATAACCATTGTTGTATTGTGACAATACTGGAATTATCCCAGCTAGCAGGAGTAATAGCTATGTATAAAGATGAAAAAGTGTGTCAAAATTTTATTTTTTATACTTTTGTATTATACAAAATAAACAAATTAACTCACAGGGATAAATCAAAAACACTTACAATTCTCTTCATTGTTGCTTCCTGTGCTCCTTTTCATGAGACAATACGACTTGACCCATTATTCCTTTCAAATTTCATTTTCGGACACATGAAATTAACCAGGCATTTCAGTTAGTCTCCGACAAAAATCAGTGCAGTAGGGTAGGAGCGCATGCGTGTATCAACGTACCGGTAGCGTATCGTTTAGCCAAGTGTCTTCCTGTGCAACTTGGCACTTTCGCTTTTATATAAGCACTAGTATCAGCCTTTGGGAATAAAAAACAGAAAATTATGTAAGCTGCATAGCTGAGCACAGCATTAAACAAGTTTCTTGAAAGACGGGTTACTGTTCGTCATCGCCAACACTAAACTGCAAAAAAATACTATTAAAGTCATTCTCGTAGAATATGTAGGTAATCCTATTTAGCAAAGCAAAAGACTTGGGGCCAGCTTAACCTGTGCATTGTCCCTTTTGAATACATAACTAGATTTGCCATTAGGTAAAATTTTTATAGCAAAATCAAACATTAATGTACTAAAAGTAGCAGTATGATATCGAAAAATTACGTTTTACATTATTTGGAATTGTATCAGAACAGCAGCACACACCTATTGCAAAACCCATAAATCTTTGCTTGTTACTTGTAGCAAGTAAATGTGACATAACGGGTAATAATTGTAATAACAATATTGAGTGTATTAGCATAAACGGAAAATAAACCACTTCTGGCAACAATGTATGTATTCTATTCAACTCTAGCATATCTTATAATTACTTTTTAATCTATAAGCAATAGAGCAAAAATCGCAAAAAATAACATTGTGTATTATTAAACAGTATATATTTTTACTTGTATGCATTGTATAAAAAACCTGTAGAGTATTGATGTACTTTGTTTGAGACTATGAATAAAAAAGCGTGGTCACTCACTATGTATATATTTGTCAGAATCAAAATACCTATATACCTATATTGTATACATATAATAATATGTACTTTGTTGAGCTGGCAGGCTTATTTTCTGCTGCAAATTAACTGAAAAAAACGTGCTATCCCACGAGTGCGTTTAATAATTAAATTGTAGCATGCGCCGGGGTATCATAATGTCATTCTATATGTAAGGTGCATCATTACGCTGTCTTAAATCACCTCTGGCAAAATTAGAACTGGGAAAACAAATTAGTACTTGTACTTGATGAATATACAATATTAGGTGGAAATTAATGGGCGGAGCAGGAGTAATTGCATATGCATCGTCACCAACAAAAGTTGAAAAAAAACTTTATGTGAGTCACAATTTACAGTAGTAGAGTGAGTACAGTAGAAATCACAATCTAATCTATTGTGCCCAGCAAATTAATATTTTTAATGTTGCAAAGCTAATGAAATAATAAACAAAATAAACAAACACATAAAAGCAGCAAATAGAAAAGTTGTTACAGCCACAAATAGCACAGAGAGAGAGAGAGGCGGAATGTTATTATCGAGTCTTATTTCTTACCAACCTGACTACGTGTATTAATTTGCAGCGCATCAAAAATTCAACGTTACAACAAAACGTTTTAAATGTCATGTATGTACATAGATAATAATTTAATGTACGCTACCGAACTCAATATTAACCACTTTAAAATAGCCAGACAGCTTGGGAATAAGAAGTTCATAAAAATAAGTTTTTTTTACAATTTTACAACTGAAATGAAGTTTTACCTATACGGTTTGACCGTGTTCTAAAATCATAAAAATGGTAAATGCAAAAGTTGTAGTCGTGTGAGGCAAGTTGAATACAATGAGCTAAGAAACTTTGGCATTTTTTTTAAATTTTCGTTTATTATTAGTAGCTTCGCCTTAGCTTCCGCAGTGCAACAGCAGGCTCCATCAATCATACAATTAATATTTTTTACAAAACAAAATGTACCTTTGATGTTTTACTGAAATATTTGAATGATTTTAGTGATCACCTTTTTTATTGAATGAAGCTTGTGTCACAGATGCTTTTCGTTATGTACAAGTTGAAAAGGAAATTTGGAAAATGAACTGAACTGATTTGTTAATGCTTTTGATCCCTGCAGAAATGAACCTTTCAAATAGAAGGGCATTTTATTTTTTTGAATTTTTTTTGCAATTACGTAAACGTCTATACGAGATTTTTCGCCGCCAATTTTGATTTTCTGGCCAAAAGCACGAATAACCAGCTTTCAAAATTTGTTTTTTGCTTCAATTTTAGGAAATTTTTTTGTAACAGTATCCTTATTTGCATTCAACAACCTACCACGTTTTTACTGTCATATCATCGCCGCAATCTGTGACAGATTTATTAAAGCAAAACAACCAATGTAAACGATGTTTTCGAAATAATTGCCGCCAGTTTTTTGCAAGCATTACCTTATTAAATTGCTGGGTTTGGGAATTCACTTTCAATTTCCTGCTTTGTAGAATATTTGTATAGGTACCCTTTTACATTGTAAATTTTAAATTGACCAAACTCTACCCGGTAGCAATTTCCATCGCACATTTTGTAGCATTTTTTCTTCTGGTAAGCGACAAACAAATTGTACCAACATTTTTGTTACTTTCCAAGCCAAGGGATGAACGTGGCTATAAGGAATGTTCGAAAAAAATTAAGCAGTCCGTTATATTAAACATTAAAGATTTTGAGTTTTACTACAAATTGGAAATGTTACAGGATATAAATTTTGTGGCCTTTAAAATAAAATGAACATTTTTATCGTTTTCACAGAATCTCCCATCATATGAGTAATGTATAATGTTAAATCCCTTGTTATCTAAAGTTATAAATTCTAAGCAGGACAATGCTACCTATTGTCGCTTATCTTATCACGATAGGTCACACAAGCATTTTTGTTTTTGTAGTGCATATATGCATAGTTTGTATAAACATTAAGTGGTTATTTAACTGTAAACGTTTCTGTTGTTCATTACTCATTTTACAACAAATTGAGCTATACATATCATACAAAATTACATTCATTACAATAGCATTTGACATTGTGCATTTTTCGTTAATTTAAAATGTTTATCTTGTATGCTAGTAGTAAATACAGAAACACATTGACTGAAACTTAATTTTTCTGTAAGCGATGTGGGAAATGCAATGTAAATGATAAATTACAGTTTGTCACGATTATAATATTACCTATGTACAAAATGCACCTTTCTTAAAGTTATGGGTGGATACATGCATTTTAATCCTTGAATGTTTGGAACACTTAAGAATCAAAGCCCAAAATAGATAAACCAAGTCAGGCAGTCAATGCTCATGATAATGATAACAGTCCATATTAGTAAGTTTCCACACGTCGAAGGAAGCAAGGGAGTAATACTAAATAATAGTCTATGCATTTTATGAAAATGCAAAGTTATAAAAGAAGGTCATTGGTAAATATTTTAACCATATTATTTTTTCATATTGGTATACACATTAGATCAATATAGTACAAAGGAGAAATCAGGAAAAATTGTGATGTTGACACATTTTATATCTGCATTGACAAAAACTAAAAATTACATGACCATTCAGGGTCGTCAAATATTTATGAAAATCCTACATATTAGTGACCATTTACGTATTAGCAGTGGCGCAGCATTGTCATGAACGGATCGTCGTCAAAATTTATACGAATTAATTAGCTACTAATACTACTTAAACGTTTTCAATATCAAAACTAAATTGTAAACAAATCAAACATATAAAACGTAATTGCTGTCACGCTTTGTCAGTCATATTTTAAAAGACATCATGTTTGACAGTGACAACAGATCCGGAAATATTGGAGGAATGGAGGAAATAATCCCCATTTTTGAGAAGGTGCGCGACTTACTGGACACAGTCAAAGCAACTTCAACAGTAAAAGAACTTCAGTTCCCACAACTGGTAGTTGTAGGAAGTCAGGTAGTTCCCCATTTAAAAGGCAAATATTATTTGTATTAATTGTCTGTTAAACTAAATATATTAAAGAAAAAAGTTTATTTTTCATTCTTTCGTGTAGAGCTCAATTACTC
>JAHZMT010003692.1:0-10703 GCA_027743785.1 Sinhomidia bicolor
GTATTAAAGAAAATAATGTAAGTTGTGGATAATGAGATTGTTCTAAACTGCGGACAGAATAAATTGTGAAGAACAAGCACAATCGAAACTGAACAATGTGAAACGGAGCGAATGACAAAGTCTTGAATCCGTTTTTGGAGAGGACCGCTGGTTATACTAGTTTGTAAGTCAACCAGTCATACTACCAACGTTCCCGAAGTAAACGTTGACGGTTCAAAGTCGGTAGTGAATTCAATGAAGTTCTGCTTCTCTGCAAATTTATGATATGCAGGCTGGTCAACACCGTACACCCAAACCACTTTATCAATGTTCCCACAAATTAGCGTTTCCTTGTTCTCAATAAGGTCAAGTAACATTGTCGTTTTACCTATTGCGCTGGGGCCTATAGAGATGTATGTAAATGGATGAATCAATTGTCCAACAATTTTATCCTTGTCCGTTTTTAGTAAGAGTAAAAATATTGTTTATTCATTTAAAAACAAAATTGAACTAACTAGTACAATCAAATGTTGCGTTTTATGTATACATTGTAAAAGTTTGAAACAATCAAATCATTTTTTAGTTTTTTTGTTTTTAGTTTCTAGGTTATAATATATATACATAAGAGCCCACATACCACAAGTCGAACTGGTGGAATGCTGAAGCTGAATACAGTTTTCTAGAACACTAGTAGAGTTTACAATAAATTTGAAATTTAAAGAATAATGCAATAATTGTTTTCCAAGAGAATCAAATGTTTCGAAAACAAAATAATCTTTTGAGTAAATACTGAGAAATGAATTTTTCAAATCTAAGTATCTTCCAGGGACAGCTGGTGTCTGTAAAAAATAGTTAGGATGAATAGTTTGAAATGAAACGAAAGACTAGAAATGTGTTTAACAAAACCTTCTTACCGGAAATAATAGAAGCTGTGTCTCGTCAGTTAAAGATGTCGATGAGAAAATTTGTTATAAGTATGGTTGACGAGTACTCTCATCTTGGAGTCCAGTGTCCACCAAGAGATTATTTACAAATGCGGCTGAGGGTTCCATCATTTACGAGATTGTGGCTATCGATTCTTTCGGGATTTACGTTTTTGCTTTGGTTTTGTCTTTGCTTCTTTTTTACACCGTTTTACACACTTGCGCTTCTTCCCTCTGCCTGTTAGAACGTCTAGTTTTGGTCTGACTGTAACTTTACGTTTTCGTTTAGGTATAGATGACTTTTTATGCTATACTATCTTTCCCTCATTTCGCGATTCCGATAGTGGAATTAGACGTTGGGGTTGACTTGGAAATAACCCAAAAATCATTTTGAGAGATAGACGGATCACTGCAGCTGTCGTATGGCACTCGTCTCTACTCTACAACTACTCCTAATTAACAGTGTTGGCTATGATTAAATGCTTTTAGGGCGAATGTGCAGAACTAATGAAAAATCTTTTTTAAATGGTATTAGTTGTCCACTCTCTTTGATTGCTTTTATATGAATTGAGTCGATAACATTTTTGGTCAGAGGTGTATATAGTATTATGTTGAAACTAATGTTTTGGTTGGTTGATAGTCCACTTTGTTCGGTGGTCCTTGGATGTGTTAGAATTCTGAGCACATTTTCGGCAAATAAAATTTGAGGTGCGGTAATATTAGAGGTGATAATTATCCGTTCATTTCCTCTATACAAGTCAGTATTATATGTGTCAAATTAAAACGCTTTTCAATGAGTTATTCCTCTTTATTCGCTTCGGAAATAATTATAAAATGATGAGAAAGCTGTCGACAGTCTTATAGTACAACAACTCTACCCAAAATTGTAGATTCGGATCACAAGATAACGGAAGTTTCAGGCATAGTGAAAATGAATGGGGTACAACTGGTTGTGTGTCAAGAGTTTGAAATATTTAATTTATTTCAGAAAAATACAAATAATGGCCAAAGGTCGATAGTGCTACCAAACAGGTAGGTGAACAAATATACGCCTGTAGAATAGGCAAGAGCAAGTAAATTCGCCTGTTGAAGAGGCAAGTATTGGAAAGGATCTGCCGTGGGCAGTAGAATTTTTTGAGCAAGAAAAGTGAGAGTGTGAAGGCTGGTGGTGGCGTGAGTAAACTGCTATGTAGCAACATGCTGCGGCATGGACTGAGCACATGTTTTGTGCTTCAAATTAAAGGAAATAAAATGGAGTTGTGAGAAGTACAAGTTCTCCCAAAGTGAATCTCCCACTAATTTCAGGCTATTCCAAGAATACCCAAAATGATTTTACCACCGTTTTTACTGAAAAGCCAGAATTTCGCGATAGAATGTGTGAACCGACGGAATGAATTCAGAATGTCAAAATCATTTATTTCAAATTCTGATTTTGGAATATATTCCATCTTTGTTGAAAATCTTTCATAATTCCACCTGTTTTTACATCAAGAATTCTATTAATTTTGACACCAGGAAATAAGATTGCTCTTTTGTTCGTACCGTCTAAAGATACACAATCTCCTTCATCTTTACTATCATGAACAAAATGGAGATCCGTACTTTCTTATTTAATTAAACCTGTCAACTTTAAACTTGTCACAAATCCCGTGTCTGAATATTCTTCAGGTTCTGGAACCTTTACCCACTTGACTATTGGCAAAGTCACTATCCGAAAACTAATTTGTACTCCCATTGGCAGTTTTGTAAATTCAACTCCATCGTAGGGCTCTTCCGCCAAGTACTTGTCCTTTCCTGTGTATATGGTATTTTGAAATCCAAACACTTTTATTACCTTGGAAGTGAGTTTTATCACCTTGTCTAGGCCATACTATTTCTCAATGGCGTAATATATCTTTCCAGAAATGCTATATTGGGTAATGAATACTTTTAGGCCAGCATTTTTTGAAAGTTGATTAAATGTGTTAACATCATAGAAAATCCTTGAATGTTCTTTATTGACAATGAGTATTATGGGCTGGGCAGGAGCAAGTTGACAGCTATTTGATTATCATTGCTTTCATAATCAAAAATGTTATTTCAACTTTTAAACATGAGCTGTGCTAGACCAACTTCAAAAGTATCCTCTTTTAACAGGAAAGGTGTCTTCAAAATTGTCACAAAATTGAAGTATTATGGGCTGGGCAGGAGCAAGTTGAACAACTATTTGATTATCATTGCTTTCATAATCAAAAATGTTATTGCAACTTTTAAACATGAGCTGTGCTAGACCAACTTCAAAAGTATCCTCTTTCAGCAGTAAAGGTGTCTTAAAAATTGTCACAAAACTCGATGGCTTGTTGGAGGTAGATTGTTTTTGCACTTGTTCACTGGATAAAGCTATATAGAAACTTCTCATTAGATCCATTATGGTGCAGGGAGAATTTCTTGTTCGTAAAATGCCCCAGTTATTAGTGAATCAGTATCGTCCTTTAAAACATAGGTAGGTGGATTTGTTTTCAAAATGTTTTCTATCCAAAAGGTTTCGTCAGAGAATTTTCGAGTGTAGCCTACAAAGTTAGCAAACGTAATTGTACAAAGAAGTAGTTACGGTCAATTAACATACAGTTACAGGCTTGCCTTTGTCAAACGTTCCCTTCATCAATGATATACGCACACGTTCGCCAATTTTGAATTTTGGTTTCCTCGACTTTTCGCTAGCCCTCTTTGCGTACAAACGTTCCCACACCAACTGACTGTTTTCTGGCCTTGCCGCGTCGTTGGGGCTCATCTTGAGACTTGAGTGTATTTCATTGTTGTAGTTATTTACAATATATTTGAGTACGTCCTTCCATTTCAGAGAGTTACGTTGCTTGAATCGTCTAGCTAGCTTTTCCATTATTGTACGTATACATCGCTCGCAAGTTGATGCTAGAAAAAGTGGAGGATTAATTTACTATAGTATCGAAGAAACAAAATGGAACTTTTATTTCTCACCTTTTATTTCCGAGTTTGTATGATACAATATGATGTCGTTTTTCTCCAGAAAGTTTCTGGTTTCCAATGCGGTGAATTCAGTTCCTAATAAACGTGTAATATAATGTAATCGAACGTTCACAAAAATTATTTTCCAATTTGTATTGTATAAGGTACATACCTTTGTCTGTTTGAAGGTATGATGGTTTCTTTTTTACATGCTTTAACCATTTCTTCATTGCAGCTATAATTGCGGGTGGTTTTTTTGATGATAATGGGTAAGCAAATAACTGACGACTGAATAGATCCACAAAGATAATGATATTTTTGAAAGGTTTATTATCCTTGTCGTATTTTTTAGATAGTACAATCAAATCTGAACAGTACATGTAGTTTGCAAAGTGTGAAATCACTTGCCTTCTTTTAAACTTTTTTCTCGCTGGAGCAAACAGATAATATTCAGATAGTTTTTGCAATTCTTCTTTTACCTGTTTCAGTGTTAAGTTTGGTTTTCTATTTCTGTAAAATGATACTGCACCACTATAGGATCCTTTGAAGCGAGGATTTAAGTAAAATTTCTTTACACTCTCCATTTTAGATGAATCAGAGTATTGTGTCAGTACATGCGGAGACCCTGCGTGGAATTCTTAGATGCGGAGACATGAAGATGGAAGTTCTTGTTCATGAGTGCACCACATCACCGTCTGTACTTTTGGCGTTGTTTGAAGTTTTGCTGAATGCAAGTCGAGTTGCACATCAGGATGCGTCAACAGACAATCTGAGAAGCAACATGAGGCTGATTGATCCTTTTGTGAGACCTTTCCGAGGACGAAACCGTTTCAGTTTAAACTGTCAAGAGGTTATACAGGAGATTATTTTGCCATTGCAAGAGCAGATTTTTGCAGTTGTGGAGTATTCTTTACCTAGAACATTGAACCTTTTTAATGTCTTGGTGTTACCTAATCGACGCAATGGATTAAACTTTCATTCTCCATACAACTCATTGTACAAGTGTATCCAAAACTTTTTGGTTCTGGAGGAAGACGCAATGGGAAGTTTGGATTCTCTCATGTCTTTTTACAGACAACGAGCAATTGTTCCTAGAGGCCGCTCCGTGCAGTCTGAAATTTTGATTCCCAATGAAGTTGAGATCATTAATGTTGGTGATGACTTATCACGGGATATGCAGGAAAATGTACTACAGCAAGAGGTATTGGTTAGGCCAGTAGTTGAACCGCAAGTAGAGGCACAAAGTGTGCAAGACATTCAAGCTGAACCTGCTTTGCCACCTAATGAGAATATGAATGTGGAAGAAAATGAACAGGATTTAGCTCAGGGACCGGGTTTTCAACAAATGTTGGCGAGTTTTAGAAGGGAGGTTTCTCGAATTGTGCAGACACATTTCAAATGTGTTGTTTGCATGGATACTCTTACAAATGTAAGCTTCGCGTAAAGCTATAAAAAACAATTTATACGTTTAGTAATAACTGACTACACTACATATGGTTATTTTTTCTTTCATAGTCTGTCATGTTGGTTTGCCAACATTCGTTATGTTACGATTGCTGGAATGGAATAACAAATTCGGCTGGACGAAATGTTAGAAATTGGACATGCCCAATTTGTCGCCAGTTTGCTATGTCTCTTCCTGTAGACTTTACCCGTCGTCGTGGACGTTTTGTTGCTTGTCGTCCTTCTCTCTTTCAACAAGCTTGCGATGATCTGAAGGCTCTTCTAGACCAACAGCGCCAATAACTTCCCTCTCATACATGACTCTTCTTTCCTTTTTTCCAATTTTTTTCACCAAACCACTAAACTTTTTTCCTTGACTTAATTTCTCCTTTGTAATCGCTAATTAGATGCAGGAACCTACAGATGAGCAGGTGCAATTCAGGATGGATGAACTGCTGTTTCGGGATGATGTGAAGTTGAAGGGACTTACGCCTGAACAGAAGGAGGAAAAGTTGTGGCAGTTGAGGAGGAGGGCTAGAGAAAATCTCAGAAGTAAATTTAAGGTCGAGGTAAGGATGCTTTCGTTGTTATCTTTGTAATGTTGGCATGTTTTTGTATACCTGAGTTTTCAACTTTTAATTTTGAGGTTTTAAGCTTTTTACCGTTGCTCGTTTTTAAAAAATTACTTTGCTTTCCTTTTACTCAATTGTCATTTTGTTTCAGTGATAATTTAATTTTACAAGGTTTTCATAGAGTTACCTTATTTCACTTTTCAGAAACGCATCCCCAAAACAATAAAGAAGGAAGAAGTAATTACCTTGATGAGGTTCTTGCATCCTAATCCCTTTCGGAGGGGCGAAGCGGCCTGGGTCCGTAATTTGTCAGGGTCGACATTCGACGGACACTATGCCAAGGCATTAAAGCAACTCAAGAAACGTCGAGAAGTAATGGCCCATTATTGGTAAGTTTGTCTTAAATTTTAACAATCTCTCTACAGCTAGTGAATAATTTACTAATAATTGTTTTTGTTCTATTTTCAGGCCCCGGGATTTCAAATTTTAATATGCGTTTCCATTTCATTGTCATTTTCATTTCATTGTTATTTTCAATATTTTCATGGTCAATTTTATTTCATTCATTCATTCATTCTTTCTGTATGTAAAACACTACATTTGCTCATTAATAAATATATTGAATTTGAAGTTACCGTATGTTGTAAACAGATATTTGCATGAACAATTATTTCATTAAGTTGTTGTAAAGCTTTTGAGCAAGGAATGCGAATGAATAAGCAGCTACAAGGATTGCTCAACTTGGAAAGGGTTAGAGTAGGTCAGGACTATGTCATGACCTACCGCAAAACTGGTTTTAACGGCCTTGCAAGGCAGCCGTTAGGTCTTAAACTCCCGTTCTTCCACTACTACCGTTTACTATGTTTTTGTGTATCTGGACTTTTTGTACATACTTATTATTATTTTGTGAGAGAGAGACACTGATGCATGAAAAGGATCTGCTGTGCAATAAAAACAAAAAAAATGTGTTCCATTCTGTGGGACATGAAAATTTTGTTTCAATAGGAAGAAAAGAAAAAAGTACAGTTTGCAGTAATGACATTACCACAAAATGATTAGTTTTTCTTTGCAATTCTAATTTTTTAATTTATGTTTTTTAGGGAACTCATACCCAGATGAAATTTCATTTGTGAACCAACTTGGAAACTTTCCTTGGAGTTCTTACAAACAAGCAGTTAGTAACAACAATGCAGGGGAAATTCAACGGTATTCTACACTTTTGTTGCTGAAGCTTGTGCCATTTGTGAAAGAGTCCCCAAAAGTTTCAATTAATGAGTCGTGTGTGGCGCCAACTCCAGAATTACTAAATAATCCATTGTGCATTCCTCTTAAAAAACCACGGAAAGCTGGATTTTTATGGCAGTTGGGATTTGATGTCGACGCCTTGGAAATTCATTTAAATGAATTAGACATGCTGGTAGACAAGTTCTTCTTTATAGAATCAATCCAAGCTCACAGTTCATACGTTACAATGATCAAGAAGCCGTTGATGTGGGAAATGATAAAAAACGATGAGAGATTTGCCAAATTTTCTCACAAAATTGTTCACTTTGTTGTGGATGACGCCAGCCTGTCCAAAGTTGACTCAAATCCAAAATCAAAATCATCTAGGGTCCATATTTGGTCGAGAGAACTACAGCAAGAGGATCTCAGATGGAAAAAATTCACGGAATGGAACAATGCGACAAGCTATTTTCAAGAGGATGACTTGATAGGCATTGATTGAATATTGTGCAAATGTTGTTTTTTATAATTTGGAACGCCTCACGAATGAATTGCTACATACATATATGTTTTGTTTTAAGGATTTGGAGATGTTGACGAGATACCATACTGGAATAATGTCTTTTTCTTGAAAAACTGTCAACTTCCAAGTGATCCCATGGATATCGGTATATGGTTTCCATTTGACGGCATGAATACAGTCTTTATATCCGATTTTCCTGCCAAAGGTCATAACTACACTTTTGCGGAGCCAACCTTTTGGACTGTAAACCAGGCCAACCGATTTTACAATGCATCTAAGGGAGACCCCCCGACAAGGATGAAAGGGAACAGCTTAAGTTATTTATTAGGAGGAATGCATCTTTCTAGATACGCCTATCCACCTTTTCAAATGATCAAATTATTAACAAAATCCTCTGCAAAGATTGAAAATACCCTTGATCGCGTAATAGAAGTAGGCATGCTTTATGCAGAGAAAAAAATAAGTGAAGCACAAAAGATACTGAATAGGGTACCACCTCCGTTAAAACGAAGAATAAAACCGTTGGATAAATTTCGAGAGCAGAACTCTACAGAGGTAGATGCCATTGTAAAAGTTCCGTGGTTTTTAAATTGCAACTGGGAAAGGTATCCTTCTTTTAAAATGGAGCAAGATTTGCGAATCGTTGAATTACCCTAAAATTACTTTATTACAAATTACATGTTTAAAATCTAATTTTTTTATTTAAAAGATAATAAAATGTATGTACATACATATGTATGCACTTGTTTAATTTATAAGCAAACTAGGTAAATTACTCCACGTTGGAAAATGAAGAGTTCAAATAAATTTATTTTGCAGCTGTGTATATTGTACTTTATCATAGCGATTACTCATGCTAGCTGGTAACGGGAATCAGTGTATTTAAATAAAGCTACATAAACATATTTCTGTGCAATAATTATATTAGTTCATTTTAGTCTCTTTTAGCAAGAAATCATGATACAATTCTTTTGAAAACATCAATGTCCTGGTAATTCTAAGTATAATGTTAATGTAGTCGTACGTAGCAGTACATGCAAAGTTGCATTGACAAAATAAAATGCACCAATTATGTCATAAAACATGGGTGTTAAAGCGATTACAAGATAATAAACGAAAAATTTACATATGGCTAAAATGATTTAGCGACTTGTTGTAACTAATAGCAGTAACCGTTATCAGAACAGTGCATTCACGATGTCATTTGAAAAACATGTTAAATTATTGCAATTTTAAATCTTTAATATATAGTCATACCAGTTAGAATGTTTGCACACCAACATTTGAACATATGTTTGCTTCCTTTGTTTGTTTAAACTTTTAACAATGAAAAAAAGTTAGCTTATTATCTGTGATGATCGTAATGAAATATATGAATGTTACAAATATGCATTTTGTTTACTCATTTAACGCAGTCTGTTTATGAGAACACCATTCTGCATTGCGCTTCTCAAATTAGTTTTATGCAATGTAAATTCATTTTTTTACTTTTTATCTCAAGGGACGAATGAATTTACAGATTCAATTTGAAAATTCCTGTACTGAATAAACCTATGTACGTAATTTTTATATTAGAACGCGCCAATTCCCATTAAAATTATTTTCATAGTCGATATTGGTCGAAACTTTGAAGTCACTTTGAAGCCTTCTGTGAGAATGATTTATAATCTACAGCATTTACAACAGAGAACAACAAAAAAATCAGAGCAATATTGCTTTCACTAAAACGTTTTTTTGTACGAGTTTAAGAATTTGTTTTACTCAGCAGTTAAAATCTTAATTAAAATGAATTTACGACTTTCGACTACTTCAACACAAAAGTTGTGTCCCTCCTGCCTTTTTCCGCCTAGTGACGTACCTCCAAAAAATTGTTAAATAACGTTACTAAATACTTATTTTTCTATATATTATTTCTCGATTGAAACCTTGCGGAAACTTTCCATCTTGAATACATTTTAGAAAGAATTGTAATTTTTAATTGCACTTTGGAAACACTATATTACTTGTCTCTCTTCTTTGTACTTGAATGCATATTTCAAAATTGTGACTGTTAGAGATTACTTTCATTGCAGCAAATAGTATTTTAACAAGTGCTTTGCTGTCTTTTCCTTTGACATATCCGAAGAGCTACAAAATTGACAATTGCTTGCAATCATTTAATGGAGTACCAATTTGAAGTTGAAATAAAACTTTTCTATTGCATTTCTTTGCTATGCCAGTAAAATTAATGATCACCTTAATTAGTATTGCAGTAGAAAATTAAGCAATTAAAAATTTATGTTTCGATTTATTTTGTGTAAATTTAAAATCCTAACGATACGCTGGTGTATTTAAAACCAAGTGAAACCAAAACAAAGTATGTTTTTGGCTTCTCAAAATTGTTCATAAATGTGCATTACAAACCTAAAAATTAATTAATTTGAGCCAACAGTCACAGTAGTATTCCTGTGTAAACTTTGTTTGCTGATTCACCAGTTTTGCAACAATAAAATGATGCAATTACAATGGTTGAATGAATAGTCACCGTATGATGTTACGACGTCTGCTTTATACCAAGAAATATTTATGCTCTATAAAACAAGTGCAGCGAAATAAACCGTGAAATAATATTTTATTTGAAAACAATTAATCTGGAAATAGGTACTTTGTCAAATTTGCAATTTTTGCTGTCTATTTGATTTGTTGGCTTAAATTCCGGCAAATGAAGATTCCCTCAAATTATTCAAACATAGGACATTTGTCATTTGTATATTTTAATGCATATCAAATATTAATGCATATTAAATACACAAATTACCCAATAATAAGTAGTGCATATTTTAATGCAAGAGTGCCAATCACCATTTATTAGAAAATAATGATGTGCATGACAAACGTAACATACCTAAGCTAAAATCCAACTACGCAAATTTATTTCAATCGAAGGTGGTTATTCTTACTCCGCTTGTGCAAATTATCTAAAAATGTTGTGGGCTACCAAACTGTTAGCGTAAAACAGTCAAAGCAGCAACCCGGTTTCGTCGTAGCCGGGTTGCGTAAGAACTTACTACTAAATTAAATAGAAAAGTATCTGTG
>JAHZMT010003694.1:0-13085 GCA_027743785.1 Sinhomidia bicolor
TGCTGTGAAGGATGTACAATTCGAATAAGCCGCATGGAAGGATTCTGGGGTTGTAAAACTGGTAAAAGTTTTGCTTGGTTCTGTGTTGTGGTAAGAACAATCGGTTGTCTAATAACTTGCGATGATGGCGCCGAAAGGCTGTTATTACTAACAGCGGGCAGTTGCGCTTGCAGAACAAAACCACCTCTGCCATGTCCATACTGTTGTGGTAATAAAATTGGCATACCTCCTTGCACAGTTTTCATGACAGTGGTCGGGGAAATTTGTGTCGAATGTCGCGCAACGAGTGGGAAAGTAGTTGGAGACGTTGACGAAGTTTGCACAAAGCAGGGCTGCTGCTGAGATGGAAATGTGGACGACGGGGAAACGTGCCATCCATTGCCGCCGGTGTCATTGTTGACAATGAACCTGACTTGCTGAACGGGCTGATTTGGAACCTGTTTTGTGAACACTGTTGATGATCAGTTGGAACGTTTATCAGAAGTGAAAATAATTATTTTATGCACATTTGCGCAAACGGCCATTTCACTTACGTCATCGTCGTCCTCTTCGTCGGGAGAATAATTGTTACCTGGATGGAGGTACTTTTCCTTCCGTTTTCTCCTCATCCTTTTGTTCGCTCTCCGTTTTCTATAGTGAATCTTTCTTTCATCGTCCCCATCGTTTTCTGACGACACCGATCCAGCAGCCATGGTCTCACTTTTTAAAGACTCCTGATATCCTTCGTAAATCCCTGCTGGCTTTTCATCTTCAGAAGGCAACTCCACAGTTTGAACCTCTGCCACTCTCATATCACTTCCATAACAGGAAGGACTTTCTCTTGGAGACGGCTCTAGTTCCTCCTCATCCTCCGTTGGTAAGGGTTCCACTTGAGCGCACACATTTCTATAGCGAGGCGACCTCTTCTTCTGTTTCGACATCGTCTCTACTTTACTCTGTCCAGACCTAATACTTAGTATGCTTGACTCTTTTATCTGACTTGCTTTAGGACTGGGTCCTATAGTGAAAGTACAAGTTGAGTCACTACTCTCACTTGGTGGCAAAGGTGGAGGTGGAGACGTGGATTTAGTGTTATCATGTCTTTGTACAAGCTCATTAATTTGTTGTAGAAATACATCCGGTTCCTTCGGTGGCCACCATTCTGTTTTTGAACCACGGGGACTAAATATTGGTGATATGTCAACGCTAGGTACAGCCGGTGGTGGCGGTGGAAGCAAACAACTGAATTCTTCCTCTTCCACTTGAGCTCTTGGAGTCCCGTCTCCGTGAAACCAATAGCCCCTGATGGGATTTTCCGCAAGTGACTTTTTCATTTTGTCGTTTTTCTTTTCCTTATTCACCACTGGGAACACCTTTCCCTCCTTAAACGGATTTCTCGACTCCATCAAAAGCTTAAATACACTCATTTCAGCGCCACCATTTGCTCCTCCGTAGTCGCCTTCGTCACTTCCTCCTTTTTTACTATTTTTATTACTTCCATTCGAAATGACAACTCTTGCTGCTTCCTCCTCCCCGTCCTCTTCTTCTTCTTCTTCCGGCACTGCCGATAGCGCCGTTTTCGGTGAGGATGGTAAACTAATCATTCCAGGAGGGAGAGCTCCTTTGTTAAGACTGTTGCTCCTGCTCATCACCAAACTTCGTCTCATGTTGCTCACAATATCCGTAATTACTGATTCCAACTTGCTGACTCTTTTGACCGATTCCTTACCATCAAGCATGGCCTGCTGTTCCTGCTCTGCCTCTGCTGCCATTTGAGCAATTTCCTGCATTTCTGCCTCAACGTCCTCCATACTTATTTGCGAAGTAAAAGTAGCTTCTTCCAACGTAGTACGTTGTTTGGAGGAGTCTCTCTTCTTAGCTAATCCAGGAATTGAACCTTCGCTAATATTATTTTCCTCGTCAACTTCTCCCACTTCCAGCATGTTCACCGTCAAATTTTCTTCAATCATCTTTGAATTTCCTACTCCACCACTACCTATTTGGTTCAACGGCTTACTAGGAGTCCTCTGCTGACCTTGAACGCTGGTGTCCATGTCAGTTCCCACCGTCATGTTACTCACCGTGGTACTGTTTGCATCTACTCCTGGAACTCTACATTCCTCACTGTATATAAAGTTGCCGTACTGATCAAAAGTAAACTGGCAACTTTGCTCTGCCAACCGAATCAGCTCCTCCTTTACCTTCTGCTGCGTATCCAAGCTGAGATTACTTCCACCAGGAATCATCCATCTCGAAGACACTTTACTATCTCCTGTGTCCAGATCCTTGTTAATTTTCTGTTGAAACAGTTTGAAAATGTCACTCCCAACATTGTTGTATCTTGTCATCAAATCTACCAAGTTTGCGTTCACTCCTAAAGGACCTGCGCTAGGCGTACCACCAACTACCCCTTCTTTGACTTGACTTTGCAATTCCTCCATCAACCTACACTCGTCATCTGTAATTTGAGTTCCTGGCGGAGCATTTAATGATCTTCTCTTTTCATCCCAACATTTTCTATTTAACGTCTCCCGTTGCATGTCGCGACACTCATCCTTTTCCACGTCCATTGCTGCACCCTCCACACACATGATCTCATCAGAGCAGCATTGCGTAGGTCGATCTCTTCTCGGCATCACTTTGTGACACAGCGCTCCACAAGGCTTAACAGGTAACTCGCTCGGTCCTAAACCGTCTTGATTTGCCGAACTGGCCATTAATTCGTGCAACGGCTTTCTATGCATTTTTTGCCGACAGAACAGGTCAAATTTTTTATTTTCTACTTTCAGTGCGTTCACGTGCTTTGAGTCTGGACCGTTCACCACCAAAGGCTCTCGTACCTTGCCATAGTCCACACACTTGAATCGTTTCTCCAAGTTTGTTACCATCACGTAGTTGTTGTACATTTCCAGCTCGTAAGTTTTGCAAACTCGCTGCCCGTCCATGTGGTATAGTGCTATGGGGTATCCTACCGGAAGCTTCATTCGCGTTGCGATCGCCTCCAAAACGGTACACATGTTTTTCTTCTTTTCCATCGGAATGTGAACCAGACACGGCTTGTCGTTGGCCATACCATTCCGATAAACGTAAATGTTGACAGGGTGGCAAAGTCTCCAAGTGGGGGGAGCTGGGTTATAAGTGAAAGTGCTCATGCCTAATTAACTATTATCAATGTATCAATATGTATATTTGTGGGATTTTCTTAAAAATTTTGCTAGCTAGGGGGTAAAATAAAGAGTACAAAATACAACCTGTAAGAATACAAAAAATAACGTGACCGTATTTACAAACTTGTTTTATTCCGTTGAAAACTATGATTAATTTTGAATTTACTAAAAATAAATAAATTTTGTTTCAAGAATTTCAGTAGAAAGCAGTCAATAAAATTACTTTTTGATAACGATTGCCTACGTTTATTAACAGCCATAGAGATATCAACCCTTGCCTCTGCACAATTTTGGCAAGAACGTAACCTAAATTATGACCATTTTAATTTTTTTGAGCAAAATTTTTCGTACCTTTCTTACCTCACATTTAATAAAATGGACAAAATTTCAGTAAAACCCATTCCTTCCAACGTTCCACCACGTACCTCGAGACCCAGTTCACCGCAACCAAACAGAACAATTTTTGGATATCTCGGCGACTCACTTCGAACTCGCCTTTATGACACGTTTCTAAAACCATCAACGTTTCTCCATTCGTCATCATCATCACCTTCTCACTATCTGTCAACTCCGTCGGCAATGAATCAACGGAATCCCAGTGGTGACCTAAATTTTCCATTTGCCCCAGAAGTATCACCTGCAACAGAGTTCACGTCTTGCTCAACGGTTCCAGATGATGAAATTGCCATTTTGGAAGACAAAATCACAGACTTGGAAAACTCCATGAACACCAGTCTTTTCACCTCTGTTGTTGAAGATCCATTGCCGGAGCCAGTTGTTATTCAACAGTCAAATATTAACTCCCCGGTTTCTTTTGACGAAATGGATAAACTGTTGCTTCCTCCATTGTCTCGAATGAAGGACAAGATGCCGTCAAGTGTGTACCAAGAACTGCTGGCCATTTATGAGAGCCAATTGCTGATGACCGGAGGTGGAATTCCGGATTTGAATATTAACAAAGAAAACAGGATCGACGTCAGTACAACAACAGCAGGACACGATGAGAACGTTGTAAAAGCAAAGGTCAATAGAGAAAGAAATGTTCGCAGCGAAGTGCTCAAGTGGAACAGAGACTGATCACTGAGCAAAATTGTTTATTAAAAATATCCATCCGATAAAAAATATGAATAACTTTATATATCAAAATTTATCCAAGTGTTAAAATTACAGTAAAGGTTTAAACTAGAGTTTATAAATTAATAGATACAAGTTGTGTTGTGTTTATTGTTGTTAATTAGATGTTATAATTAATGTTAATGTTAGATGCTAGAATTAGATGTGAATATAGGCCAGATGTCTCCCCAGGCTTTCGTCCTGGATAGGGATGTTGAGGTCGATGAGGTAGGTTTGTTACTTGTGTTTTACTACTATCGCCTCCGCCACCTGTCAGTCTACTTAGCAAACTTGCAATTGCTCCACCACCAGACGATGTCGATGATTCTTCAGGTTCAGGTTCTTCTATTGGGTTTCCATTCTCATCACACTTGCCCGTTCGACAGGCGATATATGTGTTGAGATTATCGAAAACCCCGGTACCTGCAAATTTCAAACTGCCATCCACCACACCAGCTAGATTACCAACTGCTAGAGATCCAAACAAGTTGGCCAAGTCTTGAACGGCGTCATTGGGGTTGTCTGTCGTTGTGGTCAGTTTGGTTGGAGAAATGTAGGGATTGATAACTAGCCGGGGGACAAACACAAAATCTTCTATAGTTGCATTACCAGTGCTATTGCTGTTTGACACGCTGGGAACTGTAGATAACGTCAATGTCCCATTTTGTTGTTCCCGGAGACGCCGAAGTTCCAAGAGAAGCTTGATTTGTTGGAAACGTTGAAGCTGAAGGTATTTTTGATACTCTGCAGTCTGAGTATTGGATTGAGGCGTCACGGGTTGTGGTCGAGATGTGGTAGTGGTAACGGCATCCTCATATTCGTAGTCTTCCAGTGGAGTCGTCGCTCGAGGAAGTTGCTGCTGTTGTTGTTGTTGTTGCGGTGGAAGAGGATAGTTTGGTTGGGGTTGTGGATAGCCGGGTTGTGGGGGTGGGTAGTACGGTTGTTGAGGATATATGGGCTGTTGCTGTTGTTGATAAAGCTGATGGTATTGAGCTGGCGTCAACGGTGGAGCATAGGGTGACTGAGGAGGGTGTGGTGGAGCGTAAGCAGGTTGTTGATACTGGGGTGGTGGGTAGTATGCAGGTTGTTGGGGCAAGTACGGATTATATGCTGGAGGTGGGTAAAAGTTTTGCTGCGGTTGATGTTGATAAGGAGGACTCTGCTGTGGTACTGGAGGCACTGGTGTGGTTGACCTCCGTCGTCGTCGACGTGTTGGCTGCGCTGTTGTTGTTGTTGTTGTTTTCTTTTTAAAACCGTTTGGATCATCGGGATCATAGTCGTCGTATTCTTCTGCTGGGGTAGTAGCCAAATCTACGATAAGTGGAAGTGGTGGTTTGGTTTTTGCAGGTGGTTGTGTTGGTGGAGCAAGTGATGTTACTCCTCCTGACTGCTGCTTTTCTTTTTCTTCCAAAAGTTGTAGAAAATGAAGCGCCAGCTTTTGATCCTCTGTTAGCGGCTTGGATGGATTTAGGTCTGGAGGTTGAATAGAATCTTCTGCAGGTTTGGTTGGAGGTTTTTGAGCAAGTTGCTGTTGAAGTTGTTGTTGTTGAAGCTGTTGCTGCTGAAGTTTTTGTTGCTGCAGTTGTTGCTGTTGAATCTGTTGCTGCTGAAGCCGTTGCTGCTGCTGTAGTTGTTGAAGTTTCTGTTTAAGCTGTTGCTGTTGTTGAAGCTGCTGGAACTGAGCTGGGGTTAAAGGTGGCTCATAGGGCGTCTTTGGAGGTGGTAAAGCGATTGGAGGTGGAGGAGCAGCAAGATCAGGTCTAAATCCTCCCCCACCTTGTATTGGCAGCTGAGGTCTTTTTCGTGGCGGTTTTATCGGCGGTTGCGTAGGCAAATCATAATAGTCTGGGTCCGGTTGAAGATATGAGGGCGGTGGTGGCGGAGGAGGTGCATAAGTTGGTCTTCTTCTTCTCACTCCATTTCCCGCAACCCCCACCTGGGGACCTTGTCCTAAATCTATACCTCCTTGAAAATTCTGATTTTGGTTCCAAGTACTCCCGATATTTAATGCTGGCTTCCTTGTTATGCTCGGCGGAGGAGGCTTTATTCTATTTGCATTATTGGCCAACGAGTCACTTCCTATTCCAGCCAAGTACTACACCAAAGAAGGTGAAAACAAATTTATAATACATAATTAATCATTCAATCTTCTTTTGGTCAAACTTACACTGCCGAGCACACCTCCTGGTGCTTTCCTGGGTAGTTTCGTCTCATTAACATTCACTTCAGCTGATGCCGGTTCTAATGTTGCCGTTGTTGTGACCGTAGACTCCACCTCATTTGAAACTGGCTTGTTTTTACTTCCATCCTCCTTCTCCTCACAGGACACCAAACGCAAAGGTCCAATAATTCCAATGAGTATCACAACGCCCCAGACCTTCATACTGGTTTGGCTTTGCTACTTTTTCAGCAGCACACTTACACTCAGCGTTCACCTCATCAAGGTTTCAAAGCAAAGTTGTATTAAAATGTGGATTACCAAACAGGTTCCGGTAGCTGAGTAGATTTGCAGATGACCCACATAATTTAATTACAGAGTGTGAACACCTGTCCACGCATAAATAGACAATAACGCGCTGATT
Source organism: Sinhomidia bicolor (assembly GCA_027743785.1). Classification (NCBI taxonomy): domain Eukaryota; kingdom Metazoa; phylum Arthropoda; class Collembola; order Entomobryomorpha; family Entomobryidae; genus Sinhomidia; species Sinhomidia bicolor. The sequence goes on from JAHZMT010003694.1 coordinate 6,842, forward strand.
TACGTTACACGCGGCGGACACACCACGTTGCGACAAGTAGCACAGTGTGTGGCCCACTGGCATACAAAACAATGCCTATAATTAGTATAAAAGACTGACGTGGTCATCGATACTCTTTCCATTAATTTGCAACCTACCAAATAAATAGGTATAAATTGAATTATGATTTACCAGGAAAATTTTCGGGAAAATAATAAATTAAGTTTTTCTTTCAAATTAATGCAAAATTTTAAAAGTATTTAAATATGATGCGAAAACAATTTCCATTTCCACTTTCTCCAATAGAATCGACAACATCCACAGGTTGGAATCCTCCTCCAGCACCTGCAAAATTTCAGAATGATACTGGCTTCAAGGATGCTGACCACTACCACCACCACCATCAAAACGTATCATTCGAATCCATTTGTTCAAATTACCCAGAGTCATCATCAAGAGCAAGGTCCAGCAGAAAGTCAACAACAGCTAGTACCCCAAGCACGCCCAGAAGTTATGCAGGATCCAGTCCATCCACTTGCAGTCAACAGTATCACCCCCACCACTCTAGGGAACGTACGCAGCAAAGTAGTAATAATGACGTGACGAGACTAAGTTTCGATTCCATTTTTAGTCAATTTCGACGGCTGCCCAAGAAAAGGCACAGTAGCCTCAGCTTGGTCAGCAGCAGCTGTACCACTGCTAGAACAATCACTGCAACAGAGGAAGAAACAACTGCTACTTCCGGTGACGAATGTCGTCATTCCTTGATGGACTTTCCGGTCGCACCTTCGACATTGACCACGCATCAACGCAACAAAAATCTTCATTTGCTTTGCTCATGGACAGACTCGGGACACTATAGTCGAGTGAAGGCAATGACCATTGCGAGCATCCTCTACAACAGAAAAGTGTCCGAGGGGGATATTCGGGCCGAGTTGCTACCCAAGGAGAAGTTTGCATTTAAAGGGTTTTGCTCGGAAATTGAAGACAAGCTGGAAATTATTACACGTAGAGAGCCGTCTAGAATACGGGAGCCTTTCAGTGAAAGGACGTTACGAAAAATTTGGCACCTGTATGCACTCTACACGAAGGCGCTCTCGGATGAAATTTGGGATGAGGGCACTGCCAAATGTAAATGCAAATTTTGCTATAAAAATTACTGGTTAGTCTTTACTAATGTTTTTATTGTCAATTGTCAACAGCCGACATTACTAGTCGAGCGATAGCTCATTTGGTCAAACGAGCGATTGCTGGTGGGTCTGATGACAGTTGTGGAAATAACTACTCTACAGCCCGCTCCTCCATATCAACTCCAACGTTAAAGCCAGTTGATCCATTGGACTCGGTAAACCCTGTTTTGGCTTCATCTCTGAAGGATCCTATTCAAGCGTTCCTTATTGTGTACGGACGATACGTGAGTGTCGGGAAAGTAAAAGTTGAGAGACTGCGTAAGCTTCTCGATTTCAACGAGATTGCAAAAGAGTTTTTTGAAAAACTTGTGGAGCCTCCGGAGAACGTGGATATGGGTCCCTACTTAGGTCAATGCCTAAAGCAAAGTCAATGTCAACAGAAATGGACTAGTTCTGGCTTCATGGGGTACGGCGGAAAATCCTCAAATAGTGATAAAAGGAGAAAAAGCAAGCATCATAAAAGATCCTCCAGTTTGGTACCTCAACAAAGTAGCAAGGTGGATGAGCAAGGTGATACCGCTGATAACAAGGATATTATTCAAAGCTATTACGATACAGCTTGTGCTGCAGGAACCGTAAGTTGTAGTCCAGTAGTAGTCGAGCTGCCACCTCCAAGCGATAACGATGTTAAAAGCCTGCAGAGAAAAATCCAAATGTTGGATGGGTGAGTAGTAAGTGTACATAGTTACATTTAATTATTTACTACTTTACTACAGATTTTAATTTTTTTAAATTTTACTTTTTTAAATAAAATAAAATAAATAAACTATCACAGATCAAATTAAAGCACCATATCATATTAGAACTCCAAAGTTAGCTAGTAAAACAAGCGCGTACATTCTTGCCTTTAACATGCCCAAATTTCAAAATTTTAAGTGAATGCTTGAAAAAATTATATAATAAAATGACATGTGGAACTCTCCCCCCTCCCCCTTGACCGACTTCCTATCACCGCCTACACCAGGCTCCCGGGTATGCAGTGTTGTTTCCATCCTTCCCGACCCCCCACTTTTAAGAGCAACAGCGACAGTAAAGCCAACCACAACTGACACTTTATTGGCAGTTAGCCAACGCCTATTTTCCAAAGACCAACAACAACAACAAAGCGAAGAAAATGGAGGCGAGGCAAGTATCAAAAGAGATGTCAACAACAACGTTATTCAAGTTCCAAAACCACCAACAACAGCAGTTGCAACAGTTGATTACAATCCTGGGAAGAAGAAAGTTATCAAGTTGAAGGGGAGAAAGTCACTGCCTCCATTGAAGGAACTACTAAGTCGCTGTCGTACGCTGCGTTCCTCGTCCTCCAAAACTAGAATAGCAAGACCAGTGAGTACGTTCTACAATGCGCTGGATCAAGACGCAAGATATATTCTACGCGGACGATTCTTTCCCATGGGCTACTATCCTGGAAGTCCCCCGACTTCTGCGGTCTCAACACAGCAATCACAACAAACTGCTCGACCGCTAACGTCTAATCAACAAATGCCTGACATAATAAGGCGCGCTTAGAATAGATTGGAATGATGATGATGATAGTGAATATATATTTTTAGTAAGGTTCTAATAGTTTATTCGTTTCTTTAAAAAAATTACAGTAAGAAGCGGATATGTTTGGTGGGCTGTCGATACGACGTCCTTCCTAAGGTTGCCCTCTCCGCTGGTTTTGACATTGTGGGAGAAAACGACCTGTGGAATATCAACTGGAGCGATTCGCCTTTAGCGCAGGAAAAAATCATGCAAATGCGACGCGTTCAAGACATGTACTCTGTTTTCTGGGGAACATTGTGGGGGAAAACGACCTGTGGAATATCAACTGGAGCGATTCGCCTTTAGCGCAGGAAAAAATCATGCAAATGCGACGCGTTCAAGACATGTACTCTGTTTTCTGGGGACTGAACGCGCCTCTTCAAAAGTGCAACCATTTTCCAGGAATGTACGAAATTTGCCGGAAGGACAGACTTGGAAGGAATTTGAATAGACTCAAACGGATTTTCCCTGGCGAATACAATTTTTTTCCGGAAACATTTGACCTGCCCACCGAGCAAACTGATCTGCTGACATATGCCCGTCGTCGCAAAAAGCATAATATAACATTTATAATAAGTAAGATGCATAATTAACTTTCACTCTAAATTGTACATTAGATAAAAAGTAATTTAAAATGATTTGTTTACAGAACCCGAGTGCGGCTGTCAGGGAAAGGGAATTTTTCTCCTACGAAACCTAAAGAAACTAAGCCCGTTTGCCAAGTGTGTGTGTCAACTGTACATACCCCACCCATTCTTAATCGACGGCTACAAATTCGACCAGAGGATCTACGTTCTAATCACTTGTGTGGATCCTCTGCGTTTATACATTTACGACGAAGGGATCGCCCGTTTCGCCACCGTCAAGTATGAAGTTCCCACCGACGAGAACTTGGAGATTGTCTTTATGCACTTGACAAACTACTCCCTAAACAAGTTTAGCGAAAGCTACGTCCGAGAAGCCGACGGCAGTAAAAGGACTCTCAGCTCTATTTACCAATGGATGGCTGACAACGGTCATGATGTGGGCAAGCTCATTCGTGACATTGATGAGATTGTAGTGAAAACTTTGCTGTGTGCCGCTCCTACTCTAAAATTTGGATTTGCCTGTAGACCACCAAGTGAAAACGACCTTGCTCAAAGATATGCTTAACATGGTATATCTGGGGGATGAACTCAAGTATAATGACACACCGCAAGCACCGCCCATGCAACCTTCCAAAAAGAAAAGGAATTGCAAGGGTAAAAAGCAAAAGGGGCATAAAAGTCCTTCGTTGGAAGATATTGAGACCCCTGAAGGAGTTTCCGAAGCGCTTCAGCGGCAATTCAAGCATGAGATTAAAAATAAAGGTCAATTTAGACTGATTTACTCGTCCGACAAGCCAGGTCGATTTCATAAGCTCAACTCGGGTGAAAAATATTGCGGATATAATGCCGTGAGTGCAACTGTACCACCGCAGGACAGACAAATGGTTGTTTTTGACAAGGACCCCGAAGACATGAACGAGCACAAAGAGATTTGGAAACCGCCTAGAACCAGTTCCACGCTAAAGATTACCAAAAAGGGACAAAGTTATGTGGAGACAAGGCTGGACGTTCCAGATATCATTAACTCGCCCCAAAATGTACAAAGATTTCGCGAAATTCGAGCCAGTCAGGGTGACAAAGAGTCCAGTCGTCATCATCATCATCGTAGTAGTGGCGGACATAGGCAACTGGAGCCAAAGGTTAGCAAAAGTAAATTGAAAATCAGCAGCAAAAACAATAGTTATCCTTCAGAGCAGCAGCAACACGATGATAAGGATCGGGGTCATCGGGATCGAGCAAGAAGAAAAAGTAATAGATCATCGGTACCCAAAGTTGTGGTATGGGGTGATGTTCCAGTACATTTTAATAAAAATGGTCGAGGTGATCACAATAAAGATGGTCATTATTAACTAATTTTTTAATGCAACTTTTATGCCTTATTCTCACCTTGCCCCAAAGATGGCAACAACAGTTTTGTAGAATGAAAATGGTAGAATAATTGATTGGCAAGATTGATTCTGATCTCAAGATGACAATACTTAGAAATGATACTTCGTCTTTTGTTTGTAACAAATATAACAATTTTATTCACATTAAATTCTCTATACATAATATTGTTTTGCAGTATAGACATACTTTACCATTAGATGATTAATATATACTGCACAGCATATCATTACTTTCTTAAACTACTAAAGTATTTATTATCAATCCATATAATCTATTTTGCATTATTATTATTATTACATTATTATAATATTTAATAACATCTTACAATTTTATTATTATGATTATTATTTTGCCTACCCTTTTTGTTCTTAAGATGAATTCAAATTACACCGTTTTTCGAACGATTCCTGTCCCTTTTTCCAGCAAACACATATTTTTTTTTGAAAAACAATGTACTGCTGTATTAGGGTACTGGATTTTAATAATAAAAAAATTTCAAACAATTCCTCAATAAATTCTGTTATTATTATCTTTAGTACTACTGCATGCATAAACAATATTTTCTCTATAAAATCGCAATAATAATTTGTTCTACAGAAAATTGTGCCGTTGTTATCATATCTCTTCCATTTATTTTGGACACCTAAAACGTGTATTATGCATTTATGTTGATTATGTTGACAATACATTATTTGTTATAAATATCGCGAGACCCTAAAAATACTTAAACATTATTTAATCATTTTATTTTTCATAATTAGGATAATAATAATAGTTTTCACTTCTCAATTAGTATACCTATTATGCATAAATATGTACGCTTCCTTTTAGTAATCATAATAGCACACAACATTTACTGCCAATCAAGTATTACGCTCCGAATTTTTTTAGCGGTTTGCGACAAGATTAAAATTCGGACTGCAGCAATAATTACGTTACAATAATTGTTATAATGCAGTGATAATAATAATAATAATAATTACCCGCCTATTGTTACGTTATCTCGCTGTGCTTACTCGCAACTAAAATATTACATTTTTTTTTCTTTATTGTTGTACGACACCTAAACATCATTGTTATATCATACATGTATATTCACTATGAGTATTTTTCAGTACTGCCTTATTCAGCGTCATTTATAGCAAACAACAACTGAACAAAAATTTAGCTCACTTTTCTTAAACAATCAGCTAGAGTTTATATGCTTATACCCAACTTTTTAATATTTTTTATACATACTTTTCTGATTAGCAATGTACAATGCATGTAGTTAGTAAAATGGAATTATGCTGACTATACTAGAATTACATGCATAATATATACATACACACATACTTACACGTGAGCTGTTACACAATTTTACTGACAATGTTACCTAATTTTTTTTACCATTGTATACATAATAGCTACACTTGCTACAAGACTTGCCTGAAATACTTGCACACAAAATGAATAGCACTTTTTTACAAATTTAATTCAATTGCACCACAAGCTATAGTAATGTTAAATCTTAGGTACGTACGTACGTTATATAATATATAATAATATGTTGTGTGTTGTGGAGTGCTC
>JAHZMT010003695.1:0-14103 GCA_027743785.1 Sinhomidia bicolor
GTACAATATTCCAAAACTAATGATTCTTTCTTCTCTTTTTTCTTCCTGTTCTCTCTCTCTCTCTCAATCTCACTCCCTCTCTCGTTCTGACGTTGTGAAACAATCAGGAGTGAAATGTAAGTCTTCCTTCAAAACTTTACAATTTCGCAATTTCATAACCTGTTTATAATTTGAGGCGATGTTTTAAAATTGTACTAACAAAAAGAAACTGCTTGTTTTATACATATATATTTATTAAACATACACTCTTGTTTGCACAAAAAAAGTTGGACTATACGTGCCTGTATAAACAAAGAAGAAAAAAATACATTGACTTTTCCTTTTCCAGGCAAAAAAAAGTATCGTTAAGCCTATATGCAAGGTTCGATGATCTGATTAAAGACATGAAAGCAGATGAAAACTTGTGTTTATTTAAGACTTTTAAATTAAATTCACCTTTACCATAGTCATCAATAATTTGGTACTTTGTCATTCTACGTTCGTTGTCCCCATCTTATTACGTATTTTCTCCTCGCCTCTTTATTTTCTTTTTTTTTTAATTTTGAACTAAGACTTGTAAAGAAGCCAAGCGAACAGATCAAACACAACAAGAGAGATTGTATCTGGCAGGCAAGGGAAGTTTCACTTGCTTTTTTATGCAAATTAAATATAAGTCGTTTTTACTCGATAAATTTATACAGTTTTTCTTCCATCCCGTCGTCATTATCATCATATTTTAAATTACAATTTGCAATGCAAACTTGCCAAAGGAAGGCAAAACAAGCGAATTTTAAAAAAATGCACTGTACCTATATGCACTACACATTGTACCCACTATTTTGAGTGTTTGCACAAAAGTAAAACTGCTTGCTTTCACTTTTTTACTTTCCCTTTTGTGCTGTTGCTGTTGAATCAACAAAACTGTAATAATGAAGTGATTCGGGTGTGACATGTCTGTTTGGTTGTTGTGTAAAAAGGAAATATAGCAAAGTAAAAGCCGCCGCTGCTGCTGCTGACGACGATGTTTTTTTGTTGTCGCTTTTGCTTTCTATTACACTTTTTTCCTTCTATTGATTTCGCTATACATAAAGAGATGAAATAGAAGAGAAAAAAACTTTATTTTTATTTTCTTTCATGTTTGTACTTATTGATCCATCCCCCTCGTCGACTCACTGAAAAAAAAACTTTGTTCGAAGGAAGAGAAAATATAGATGTTTTTCTAAGATAATGATACACTTTATTTTACAACAACGACACTACTGACTACACACAACAAAACAGAAGGCAGCTGCAACTTTGTAGAATTGAATAGAGGAATTGCATGCATTATCATCTGCAACCAAGACATGTATTATTCTACGACGACAACGACGATACGACCAACCAACCACAGAAAAAGACACACATTTTAATGGTATATGGCATGGCATGCTGCTAACAAAACAGCAATTTGCTTTTTTCATGTTGAGCCGTTTTGCTTCATGAATTCTCAAAGAGTCTTTAAGCATGCGTTGCTATACTGCAGAAACAATGAGTGGTGCAGCTATGATTATGATGATGATGAAAGTAGAGTTGGCTAAAACCCAACGGTATATACGGTCTAGATATAAAAACCCGGAGTAAATGGGTTTTTATCTTTACTTTTTTATTGCCTGTCCACACGTAAAACAAAATTTGCGATTAGGCTGTTGTAGTCGTAGAGCTTTATAAACTGACAAACCCAATGGGTAAAATTCATCCCTATATACTCACATAGCTTTGCTATCACCTGAAATCATTTTTAATGCAAGTATTAAAAAACGTGCTGACTTGGTGCGGTCTGCTGGAAAAAAAACAGCTATGGTTAATATTGAATAGGTGTATATATACATTGTGATGTTTGCGTGTAATTTTCCAAATAATGATGATAATGTTGCTAACGTAGAAAAAGAGAATAAATAAAAATGTGATGAGGGTGACAGGTTTACGTAATGCGTTTTGTTTTTATACTGTGTGGTATGTGGGTGGGTTGTTTGTTGGAGGCTTCAACAGAAAAAAATGCTCGTTAGGTTTCTACACTACACCAGCAACCAAACGACCAGCTTGCCTGTGCGTGCGTGAGTTCAATGCTGCGGTTGTGGTGGCAGAAAAAAACCATTATAATTTTTTGTTCTTGATGATAATGATAGTAAAAAATGCTGCAATTTATGTACATGGTATGATAAACCAGGCTAGGAACAAGTGCGTGAGCTGCTGTTGCCAATTTGCGTTAACTGTCAGTCAAATTCATGGCTTATTCATGTATTATTATTATAAAAGTTGTACAGGAACTTTATTACTCGTATGTCATCTTGTTTGTAGTAGTCTGTTTTGACTTTTTATATTTTGGTGAAATTGTGAAAGCATTTTACTCATAAATTTTTCATTTCGCTTTAAACTTACTTAACATTGCTGTTTTTATTTTTTTAAATTTTCAAACTAAAATAATTATTAAAACAATTCAAAAATTTATTAAAAATAATGATAATCATATTCGATCTTTTTCTTGTATTTCCAGATACCGATAACCAAAGAGTCATCATTTACGTGAAGGATGTTAACGATGAAAATCCCTAGTGAGTTTTATACGAATAATAATTTCTGACAACAGCACTATAATAACACAATAATATCTGGTGGCTGAAAATTAATCAGACATCACTAATTACAATTCTTATCCTTCCTTCCTTTCTTTTAGCTTTATTAATCGACCCCTTCCGATGCAAGCAGTGGTTCAACTCAACGCTCCTCCAAACACACCCGTTTTCACTCTCCAGGCTCGCGACCCAGATACTGATCAAAGCATTCATTACTTTATCGTCAGAGATCGAAGTAAGTTTTTCTTTTTTTTTTTCTCTCTCTCTCTCCAAAACTTTCATTTGTTTCATATAAACATGTCATTAATCACTATATATCATCATCAACTCTAAACATTCCCAGTAACGTTTTCATTCCATTACAAATTAAATCAGGTTTTTATCTTATCCGTTACTTCTTCTCCCTCTTCGTCATCATTTCTCTAAATTATTATTCACTTGAATCAGCAGTCCCAACCAAACCAACAACTTTCTTCTGTATTCTTGCCAATTCAACCCACTTCCATGTAATTAACCATCACCAGTAGTTATATCGACATGACTTCAATTGACGAACCAATACTACTTGCCCTGCATTTTTAATGATCTACGCCGTTCCAATGATTATTTTTTCAGCACATCCTCCCATTAGCATTCTATAGGCTCTATGTTCTTCTCTAAAAAAAAGGATCATTTTCACCCTTTCTTCTTTATTTTTTGGCCTACATCACCAACAATACTGCTATAGGTTGTAGTATCAATTGAAAAGCACTATTATTGGCACTGAAAGTTTTTGTATGCACGCAACGCACGTGCATGATCCCCATATCATCATCATCATCATGAGGAAAAAAAGTTTGAGAGAAAGCAAGAGAGAAAAGAATGTGGAAATTTGTTAAATTAAAACTTTCTTTCTCTTCTTGTCTCTGATGGCGATGGTGCTGCTGAGGGCAAAATACAGATTAATTTGAGAGGACAATAGCAGAAGAAGGAGCAGTAGTAGCTTCAGCAGCGAAACAATAAAGCAAGTTACGAGATTCTTTCTGGGGAAAAGTATAAATTTGTTTCCACTTCTTCTTCTTTTCAGCAGCTTGCCTTGCTCGCTGTTGAAGAAAGTTAAAAAGAAATTGTTGCAAGATAGTGTCTTATGTTCCAGTAGTAGATATACATAAATACAGAAGTTTATTAGCAATTTTTTTTGAAAAAAAAGGAACAGTATGAAGTGGTGGACTTTGGCCTGCTTTGTAGTCACGGCATGATGACGACATGAAAAAAAACTATTGCTGTTTGAGCAGAGTCTCCTTTTTAAAGAAATTTATTGTTTTAGCAAAGTTAAGCTGCTATTGCAGCAGTTCATTTTCTTTTTCACGCTTTCTATTTTTATTGTTGCTTATCCTCCGAGAAAAAAATATATACGTATTTAGGGCTATGCGCAGAGTTTCTAACAGATAGTGAAAGAAAGTACTGCTGTTGGTCACGTAACAATAAAATGTGCAGTCTGATGTGTACAGTATCTCTTCTCTCTTGTGAAAAATTGGCCATTTTTCTGGAGGAAAAGAGAAAAGTGGATTACAAAGTTTTTACACGACATCATTTGTAGTTTATTATTGGAAAAACGAAAAAAAAGTTTGAAGATGTAATATTTTTGAAGGGAAGAGAGATAATAAAAAAGGATTAGATGCACTGAAAACTTATTGTGGTACTTCCGGATAGTATGTGATGTAAAATAAGACATGTGACGATATTTTTCAGAAAAAATAAAGAAGCAACTTTTGCTTTAATGAGTGGAAGCATAAAAATATTACGTGAAACTAATAATGCAACCATTAAATTATTTTTGTTTTCAGCTGGTGGTCGTTTCGAAGTGGACGAGAGATCTGGCGTTGTGCGAACACGGGGCACGGATCCCTTTCAACTTGACATGGAGTATGTGCTGTACGTCAAAGCAGAAGATCAAAACGGAAGACTGGATGACCGCCGTTTCCAATCTACTCCTGAAGAGCGTCTCTCCATCGTGGGTGGGAAAAGACCACCGCAGTTCTACATGCCGAAATATGAAGCAGAAATACCAGAAAATAGGAAAAAGGATTCAGAGTAAGCAGCACAAACAAACACAACTGAACTATGTATTGTGTCTTTTGTAGTTTATTTATTTTACTTGGTTGCGTGTATTTGAATAATTAATGGCAAAACACACTTCTAGTATAGTGTGTGGTGGGTAGGTGGGTGTGAAAAGTACAGCACTACCTACTGGCATGAAAAATGACTGAGTTGAGAAAGCGATAAAAAATAAGAGAGAAAGTACAATACACTTTCACCACAACTTTCACAAGGACAACATATACTATATAAGCTTTAATTAAGAGAACAAAGGCATTATGAAAAATCAAAAATAATAACTCAATTCACTTATTATTATTTTTGGAAAGCAATCACTTGAAAACTTTTTAATTAAACAAGCTAATATATATTATTATAGGACATTTTCGCAGCCTAATGAGCATTGTTGACGATAATTATATGCCGTAATAATAAGAAATAAATCTGAAGACGTACTGTGGTACTTGTGCTATCAAACGAGAAAGTATACAAGTTGAAAAGAAATGATTATATGACCGAACAAGGTTGGTAGGTGAATATATACACTTATAAATATTATTTTGTCTAATGATCATTATGTCATGATGTAACGCGGCTCGTTTTACTAAATGAGGACATCCACTACAGAAACTACATGTCAAGTGTATGCCGTAAGATTGTCTAATTAGCTTGTTCCCAGGATGAATGCAATACTATTATTATTATTATGTCATTTTACTGCAAATGTACAGTTTATCTTCATCATAAGCATTATTATTATTATTATTAGCAAAGCAGACAAAAAACCTTGGGCATTTCCAGAGCATGAGTGATCAAGTCAAAAAGAAAACTAGTCCCCTGGCAGAAAATCTAATTAAAAATGTCCTCATTAAGTTATACCACACCACACCACCACTTTACAATCACAAGTATGCTCATCTCTGCTCTCTAGTGAATGAAATGGTCATAGGTAGGTATATATAAAGTGGAATGGGAAAAGTTGTCAGCAGGCCAGACCAAATATAGCAAGAAACAGAGTGAAATATTCAAAAGTTGCTTGTGTGCTTGCCGGGGAGAAAGCTACATATGGGAGAATGTTTTCATGGATAATTTTATAGCAATGAAACATTTAAAATGACAATAAAGTTTGTCTGTCTGTCCATATATTTATTTTTATTCTCTTCTACTCGCTTCTCAATCTTAATCAGTGGGTTGACTTTTAACAGAAAAACGGTTTTGTGCATAATTTATTTTACTTTTAAAAAGTTCACGCCATTTGTGTCATCCTCGTGTGAGGCTGGACGACAATAGAAACACGCCATTATTATCTGCAATCTTCCTGCCAATTTCTTCAGCGTATATATATACAAGCCTATATACCTACGTACGTGCACCACAGACCACTTTGACCTTTTCAGCAGGTTATTATTTTTTAATGGTGAAAGACGATAGACAGAAAAAAGTATAAAGCTTTCACTTTACACGCTCACGTCCATCTTAATTTTTACTGTCCTTCGTTTTCTCCATTTTATCAGTCAGTCAAGTTTTGTAAACGGCGTATTATGGAGAAATAAGGGAAAAGGTGAAAGGTAAAATAATGGGAAGACTTTTACCATCAAAAAATATAATTGGATTATTTTTTTTGTAAAAATAGTAAATTGTATCTTTCGCATATATGTATGTACATATGACTTTGGTCAAACTTTTAGGCAAACTGCACAGAGAAGAGCATAATGACAAAACATTTATTTTTTAGTGGGGCCATTAATAGTGATAACTTTTCATTAATGTAATTAAACGAAAACACTTTTTTGCTTTAAAAGCTAACTGACTTTTATGGGGGCAATGTTGCTCTTGTATTATTATTGAGAATGTTCAGTTCAAGGGTACAGGAAAATGAAGATTTAATGCCATCAAAAAATATATTTATTTTTTAAAAAGCTCCTAAATTTTTAGTTGACCTGACCAGTTAATATATAACGTTTACAGCCAATAAATAATATGTAATCTTTGCCATTTCGTGATTATTTTTACAGCATCATTTCAGTAAAGGCCAAGTCTTTTGCCGATCGTGAAATCCGCTACACACTAAAGGCTCAGGGGCATCAAGGCGCGGGCACATTTAACATTGGACCTAGTACTGGGATTGTCAAACTTGCCAAGGAGCTGGACTTTGAAGATTTACGACAACCTCACGTTTATCAATTAATCGTTACTGCGACGGAAGATTCGGGCGGCTTCTCAACGACTGTAGAGGTAACTGAATGAAAAAAAAACTTGCATTAAAATATAATTTTGATACGGAGAGTAGTAGAGTGCTATAAGTGAATTGGTTTAATTATTAATTGTTTTTTGTTTAATTACAGTTAACTATCCGGGTTACTGACGTTAATGACAATGCGGTAAGTTATTGAATTGCTCTTATTTCTGGGAAAAATTCATGCTGAAAAGTAAAATTGGATACTAATGACATGTTTGTTCATTTTGTGTTTGGATCTTGTAAGTTGGAAAGACTATTTGGATATTTGAACTTGCAGATTAAAGCGTTTATTTTAAAATGGGGTTTCTTTGTTTCTTCAGAATAAGCCAATCTTCAAGGAGTGTTCCTCGTACAACCCAAAAGTTATGGAAGGTGCACCAAACGGCACTCCAGTTTTGAAAGTCCACGCAACTGATGAAGACAAGGGCGTCAACGGTCAAGTGAAATATTCCATTGTCCAACAACCAAATCAAAAGGGAGCCAAATTTACTGTTAATCAGGAAACAGGAGAAATTTTCACGAATAAGGTGTTCGACAGGGAAGGGGATGACGGAAAGTTTGTCTCTGTTACGGTCAAGGCTACTGATCACGGTGATCCGGCTTTAGAGGGTGTATGCTCCTTTACGGTTGAGATTGAGGATCAAAATGGTAATTTTATTTGAAAGTTTTGCGATTAACGTTTAAAGCGTAAACAGTTAGTAGAAATTAACATCATTTGTGTCTTATTGCAGATAACCCACCTCTATTCGATCGACAGGTACCAAATGCGCTTTAACTTTTGTGATGTTTGGTGCATGAAGACTAATGAATAGTTATGCCAGTGTTTAAATGGTTTGGTCTTTAATCTAATTTACTTTTACACTCAATAATTATTATCATATTTTTTTAGAAATACGTTGAGAACGTCAAGCAGGACACTAGCGTAATGACAAACATTCTCCGTGTTTCTGCCTCCGACGAAGATGCCGATAATAATGGTGCCATTGTTTACTCTCTTTCCGCTCCACACAATCCCTCCGATCTTGAGTACTTTGAAATCCAGCCAGAGTCCGGCTGGATAATTCTGAAGAAGCCGTTGGACGTAAGTTTTGCTTGCAGTTCAATAAGCATATAGTATGTCAACTTCAACGGTAAACGCAGATTTAAAAATATTTCAGTTAAAGAATGTCCAAGCTAGACATCGATGATAGGTCACCACAAAATCAATTGATAGAAACTCGACTAATTATAGATCGATTTAACTTGATGAAAATAGCCAAAAATGTAAAGAATTAGGTTCGGCATACAATCACTAAATAATTTAATTATTAAAAAGGACTTTCAATAATAGCAATTGGTGCATTTATCCTCTTGTCATATAAAATATTAAAGTAAGTACAAAGTAAACAGTATTATGCAGGTTGCGGGTACTACTACTGCTACAGCTGTAATTGAGCAAAATTTTAAAAATCAAACTTGAAACTTACCAACTTTTCATCCAATCTTAAATAGTAGGTTAAACGAATCGTGTAGTTTCCATTAGGTGATTTTCTTTTACTGTATTTCTTTTCAGATAGTCAAAAAATCAAACTTAACTTGTTTAAATCCGGCAGTGCATTAAATTTGTATTTTAAATATATTATATTATTTACATTCAAAGTATTTTAGTTTTTTGGGATTATTTATATGATGGTGGTTGGTTAATATAGCAGTTATATCTTTCCACTTTGTAAGTAAGTAATAACTTGTTATCTAGTTGGTTGGCGTGCCTCAAAGATTGTTCCCATATTCTCTGTACCCCTTTTGTGCTTTAATTTCATTTAAATTGGGTACACAATCCAAAAAAACTAAACTTTTCACGTCGTCTCTTCCTTCGCTAAAAGACTACGACACACACGATACGCAAACGCAGCAAGCCTGTAGAAATTTCACCACCATTACCTTCTTTCACTCTATATGACAAACTGGTTAATTGTAAAAATATAGATACTTAATGTAGTATTCAACGAAATCAACATATTTTATAATTGCAGTTTTATAATATTTTTATTTTCCTTCTTGTTCATCCTCAGTGCTTTATTCAATTTATACAGGTAGTTCATTTAGTAAGTTTTAAAAATGTAAAATACTTTTGTACAGCAGATCTTTATATTATTACATTTCGTGAATATGGATGTTTTTATTAGTAGTATTATTACGCACACGTTGAAAATTTTAAATCACAAAAAATGTTATTATCCCCTTCCTTCATGCCCATACAAATTATCCAATTTACCCTTTCAAAATTTATTAATTTTTAAGCAATCGTTTTATTTTTATGTTTTGTAGTGAATTTCTTCACATTTAAATATTAATTGCAAAAATTTATCAGGTTTCGTTTATGCAAAAATGAATTATTTTTGTTGGCAAGTTGTTTTTAATTTGATCAAGCACTGAACTTTGCTGCATATTTATAAAGAAATTATATATTATATTTTTAAAGCTATATTCGGTTTCTTCATTTTGATCTTTAAACAAATTTCTCATTTTTAATTTTTAATTTAAATTGCATGCTGACGTTATTTTTTATTTTCTTTCTCTTTATGTCTGTGTTCTCTCTTCTTCTATCCTTATTTCACCACTTTCTCTATTCGCTGAATGAAATTACACACAACCTGTTACAATTCTTGACTTGGAATTTCATCTGCACTTTCACCGACAATCAATGGACATCATGCGCTTCTTTTCTTTGGATCTTCTTCCTGGTCTAAATTGGATCTACTCATCTCATCACTCTCCTCACTATTTACTATTACGACAGGCATGTTTTTTTGTAAGACTTGCCTTTTGAATTTTTATTTATTGCTTTAGTATTTTTTCAAATTTTTTTAAAACGTTGTAAATGTATTGAAACTATCGTGCTTTACTAGGCTTTCACTAAATTGGCTTTAAAATAATCTATATTCTTAATTGTCCAACATTAACACTTTAATATACTTATAACATGTGGTTTGCATGCTTGCAAGTACAATTTTCGAATAAAATCTTTGTAAACAATCTTTTAAGAAACATTTTTGGATTCACCACATCAATTTTTTTGGCGGTGAATCATGATTTGGTTTTTGAAACGATATTTATATATCATCATCTCAAAATTGTAAATTATCTTTATTGACTAGAATTTTTAGTTGCAGTTTTCTTTATACATTTTTTTGTATCCCTGTACAAATTTTTGAGATTGGGACAATTTTCTACTGCTGGCATTTTCACTGATTTTTGAGACAAGGTGTGCCAAGTAGTAGAGATATAAAACTTAATTGGTAGGTAAAACAATCCAGCCTACCATTAATTTTTAAAACATAATAGCGCAAGTGACAAAACATTTTTTGAAATGTCACACAAACCATTTTGCATATTTACATAAATAATAATTTTTGAATTAAAAATGCTGTAGTATATTTTTAAATGAGGAATGCTGTACATAAAGTTTCTCCTCTGGGCACAAATTCCAGAGGGAAAAAATATAATAGTACAAATATATAAATATTTTTGACTAGTAGATGAATGTAGTCCTGCTGTAGAATTTTTTTGTAAATAAATTAAATACAGCCGAGTAATTTGAAAGGGAAATGTGAATGGCGAATTTTTTGTAGAAATAATTTTTGAACTTGATTATTTTTGGAGATGATGTTTCGAAGCTAGCGTTGAGTGAACTATATACAATAATAATAATATTAATCATAAGTAAATATTTTTTTGTTTGTGCTGGTATTTATTATTACTGTGTTATTTGTGAGCAAAACTAGTCAAGCGTCATATTTTGATTGACTATGGATTTTATGATGATTAGCGTGAAAAGTATCGCTTGCAAGTTCAAGCCTCAGACAAAGGAAAGGAACCTTTATACGCCGTGGTGGATGTTGAGCTGGACGTTGTGGATCGGAATAGCATGCCGCCAATTTGGGATCAGGGAGCGTATGGACCCATTTTCATCCGTGAAAATGTCACCGTTGGTACCGTTGTAACTTCCGTTAAAGCTAGGTATGTTTGGTGATGTCGACGACGGGTTGTTTTTTTGGTGAAGAAAAAAAACGTTTGTTTATTATTCGTATTGACCTTTTCCCTTCTTCTCAACTCTCACTTTTCCTCTCTCTTCTCTCTACTTACTATTTTACAAGGTAGCATCAACCTGCTCTCACCTTAAGTTTTTGTCAAATTATTATTATTATTTAAATGGTAATAATTTACGTGTGTGAAAGTCGATATCAGCAATAATTGTGTCTCAACGTTTTTTAATTGTGTTTGTCTGTTTATTCTTTAAATCCCTATGTGTGTGTATGCGTGTTATACTTAAATAACGCCCGCCGTCAATGCACTGTTGTTGTCTCCTTGTGTGACAGCTTATTTTAGTTTCAATTTTATAAAGCGTATCGTAATAATAATTACTGCCGGGGATATATAAAAAAAAGATATAATTGCTTTTTATGGTAAAATGAAAGCAAGCAAATGGAAAGTAAATCTTTTAGAATCACTTCTAGGTCGTATCATTTACTTAAATGTAATTGATTACATATAATATAGTAGTAAGCATCTCTGCACACTTTTCTCTCATGCTAAATATATATATGCACCGTCATTAATTTTTGCCAATGCACCTTATCAAATGTACTTTAAAGCACTGTTAAGTTGTTTGGTGTGTCACATAATATTCTATTTTATATAAGGTTTTTAAATAATAATATACATAAATTCAAATCGAGTGAATAGTCCATGCAGGCAATAGGTTTCCTTGTCAGGTAGCTTTGAAGAAAAACAATAAGGAAAATTATAGCGTGATCAAAAAAATAAATAAATGTGAATTCATCAATCGTTAAAAAATTTGCTATAATATTTGGTGATGATGATGGAAAATCATAGCGCGAGTCCTACCGACTGGAAGCAATAGCTCAAGACAAAGGATTCCCACCTTTATCGAGGACCGTTGAGGTTCAAATAGATGTTGTGGACAGAGCCAACAATCCGCCCGTTTGGGATAATGTCGTTTACGGCCCTGTTCATGTCAAGGAAAACATGCCTGTTGGGGCGAAAGTTATATCGGTTAAAGCAAGGTCGGTACTACTAATCCATCAATTCTCTCGTCTGTGATGTTCCTCTCTCTAAAATGAAAAAAAAAATTGAAAAAATGATCATCTGTAAATAAAAAAAAGTAGCGCTGGTTGTGCTAATGATATATATTTTTTTAAAAACGAGTGTACTGTTTTGAATGTTTCTTTAAAAAAAAACAAATAACTAAAAAGTGATTTTTTATATTTAAAAAAAGTAACCAAACAGTCAAACGTATTTTTGAGGACTACTCGATCGATCGTGAATGAAGATTTTTGTAGATGTTTTAGTACATTTTTTTCCTCCACTGCAAATCCATAGTAAGGTTTTTGTAAACCGCAACATTTTTGGCAGTGGACAATATTTTTGAGAGCCAAAGAAATAAATTTGGTCAATAAAAGTTTTTTTTGTAAAAAAAACGAATGAGTTGTTTTAACTAGACGTAGTATACATAGTGGTGTATAACGAAATAGT
This sequence comes from Sinhomidia bicolor, assembly GCA_027743785.1. Lineage (NCBI taxonomy): Eukaryota > Metazoa > Arthropoda > Collembola > Entomobryomorpha > Entomobryidae > Sinhomidia > Sinhomidia bicolor. The sequence goes on from JAHZMT010003695.1 coordinate 12,448, forward strand.
GTAAGTCTTTTTTAAAGAAATAATTTATTAGTCATATTTCAAATATATGTATGTATATATTTTATACCTGCTGCCTGTTTTGCTTAGCAGGGTGTAGTATAATGCAATATTACACTACTAAAAATTGCATGAAAATTGTACAATTTTTTGTGTGTTTTTGCTTAAAATTACAAATTTTTTGTCTATTTTAAAGTTAATGTGCTTGCTATCATACATAATTATTATTATTATAATGATGCACATGTTCGCATACTAAAAGTGGTGTTCATTTAAGTCTGGATTTTGACTCTTTAAATATTTATCACCGGAACACGTTGTACCACACCACAGATTTATATATATTTTAGTATGCGCACATGTGCATATATGAAAATTTATAGTCACTGAATGACAATACTACTACTAAATCAGTGTGCATGTTTGTTCTATAATATTTTTGTTAGTGTTGTAGCACAATACATACACATACGTTGCATGGATCTACTTTTTTATTATCCTGTTGGCAAAACTATGAAAATTTTGAAAGTTTTCCATACAAAATTTTATATACATATATAGATGTACATTATTTACATACGTAACGTTATTAAACTACGTTCATTATTTTTTTCTCACTACAGTGCATGATGATAATGATGATGGGTTTTGACGCAAAATATATTTGTGTGCGTGGGAGACTCGTAATATATCCATGATTAGATTTTTTATGGTATATGAGAAAAAAATGTGGATAAATTTTTGAAACAGTCTTCAGCTTGATGTTGACGATAATAAAGGGATGGATTTTTTTTATTCATCCAATATTTTGTTTTAATATTGGTAGCTATATACGTTATACTATAAATAGACTTTAATCTGTTTTTCCAAAAAAAATCTTCTTTTTTTCTGCTTTAATTTTTTTCTAAACAAATTGTCAATGATTCTCTTTGAAACAGCTTTTTTGATGACTATATAAAATATCTTCTATTTACTACTTGTAGTCACTGTACAAAAAATGTATCAAAAAATTTATTGTACTTGACTTATTGTAAATGTGACTGTTGTTTAAAAAATATAATAATAATATCTATCTATCTATCTTCTACATCTTTTCCACACTTGCCACACAGCTCGGGAATAGATGGGAATCCAACGGTGTTCTATAGGCTGATACGAGGTTCCACCGCGCAAACAAACAAGTACGACACATTCTACCTGCAACAGCGACAAGATAATGGTTTCACTTGGGCAGATATAAAAGTAAATCATCCGCTTGACTACGAGACGAACAAGGAGTATAATCTCACCATAAGAGTGGAGGTATGTAAAGTTGACAGTTTTTTGTTCCTAAATATTTGCCTGCTGTTGCTTTTTACCACACAATAAAAAATGGTTTATACGTGCGATCCCTCTTACTATTATATATTGTTGTTATTATTATTATTGTGATGCTGAAATATAAGCCTTTTTGTCGCTAGAGAAGAGGAAAAAGAATCTCATAAGTTTTTGCTGTGCTGTTTTTGATATATAGTAATACTTTCTTCTCCACTTTCACCAAAAAAAACTCAGCTCTCTGAGCAGATAGATATATACGTAGATTGCTGTAGTGAAAAGAGAAATCCTTTATCTTCCTTTCATGCATGTAAGCAGAGATGTTGATGATGTTGATGATAATAA
>JAHZMT010003696.1:0-16980 GCA_027743785.1 Sinhomidia bicolor
ACATATGTGGATACCTAGAATTTTAAAGGAAAAATAACGATAACGATACCGCAAACTTCTGAGCATAAATAACGAGAACGATAACGATAACGCAAATTTTCGAGTATAGTATAAGTAACGAGAACGATAACGATAACGCATTTTCAATGCCATAACCAACACTGAGTGGCTAGTATCTCTGTAAGTAAAACTCCTTTGCCTTCTACAACCTACATTAAAATGTTCTGTATCTAGCAAAGATTTGTTTTGTTATATAGTCATCATTATCATCAGACATGACGAGAACAACAAAAAGAACGATCAGTTAGATCGAATTTACCTGCAACTGTACATTATTTACAAAGTCAGTCAGTTGGTTACTAATGAAAATAGTTTCTTTAAACAATACAGGTGTACATACTCTGTTTCATGTCAAGTGTTATATCATCATAGTTGAAAACGCAAACGGAAGTACTCTTCAGAAAACAAATATTTGAAAAAATTTTGTGTGCAATAGTGTGCAAGTTATATCGTTGTATTTGCACAGATAAAGTATTTCAACCTTTATAACATGGAATAAAACATCGAAAGTGTCAAAGGTGTGAACAAAACAACAGCTAATAAACCCAGTTTTCACCCTTTTTACCATTACTGTGTAAAGGTGTGTCTACTATATTATAAAAACAAATTGCACAATAGAATAGAAAAGTAAAAAAATATATGCTAGTGCTAGTACTAGTGACAAGTTTACCTGCTTTTCTGTTGTGTGCGCGAAAAAGTGAACAAAGTGTTTTGTATTTATATAAGCGTTTCCTCGTATTAGGAGGAAGTGGGAAGGGTGTTTATAAAAGTAGGGCATTTTTGTTCATAAAAGCCGGATGACAAACACAACCATAAAAGTCAGAATTTAGCACTGGTAAATTGCGCCAATAACATTATATCATTACATACCAATTTGTTTGCAAATGTTTCTTCCTTTGTAATTCTACTTTTGTAATTCATTTTATACCGGTTTTTGTCACTGTCACACATTGCATTACACAACAAATTATTAATATTGCTATAAAATAGTACAATATAGGTATAGCTTATTGAAAGGGATGTTAATTAACTGGATGCATCAATATCAATACCTATATTTATTCATTTCGTTTTGTTTTAACAAAACAAAGAGAATAAGGTATTGATGCATTTGGAACTGAGAAGCAAAACACTTTAAATATCAATGTGATTACGAAAACAGAGACATGAAATGAATATACATGTGTAAACATTTTTAATCTGATTACATTATCTAATATTAGAGATATTGTTGTGTACATCTTCCTCACCTCACCAGTAGTATAGTACATACAACATAACATGCAAAATTCCTCGTTGCTGTTACAAACGACACAAAGCCAGCAAATTCAACGACCAATAATAGGGTGCACAAACAGTGTACAAGAAAAAAAATACATTTGATTGAAGTTATGCCAGAAAGTAAACACGGTCAGCACTGTTGTTTGGTTAAGTTGTCAGTTGATTAACAGCAACAGGTGAAATTAACCGAGCTCTGTGTTTTTGACTGTTGACGTTGTTTGCATTGGCTCATGATGATAAAAATGTGAAGTATATAGATATCTTTTTAACGTTTGCCGTTTGCCAATTTCACATTCCAATTTTGTACGTTCTGTACTCTAATATGAATGACAAAAATGTTTGAAAAATGAAGATGTGTAAGAAAATTGCGTAAAAACTTTTACGCCAGAAAGTCGTTGAGTTCTACTAGAGATGTCAACATTCAGCTAATCAACGTTGTAAATTACTCTTCTCAAGTGCAAGTACAAGGTAGACACTAGACATGATGGCAGCGCAGCGCAGCACAGGAGCCTACTTGTACACTCTAACAATTTGCATGAGATGATTGCATTTTGCTGTTATTGCACATTATTGTACTCGCTTCTACTCTCCTCCACAAAGAAGAGGAATTTCTTGTATCTTCTCAACTAAAAAGAAACTACTATGTACTATGCACAAATATAAAAGGGACAAAGTTTGCAAAAATTAGCTGAGGAGAGGAATATTGTACACAAGTTAATTTTTCGCATTTTGAAGAACAATGTAGGTAAGTGTTTCTTGTCTAGATGTGCACAAATATACACACGTTACGCTTTTTAACGTTGTTATACAAATTTACAAGCAAAATATGAACAATAAATTGAATGGATCTTGATACAAAGCAGTTTTACATAATAAAAGGTAAAATAATACCTATCTAGCCAGGTGGAATGTGAATGCTAACGCTAAGCGAGCGTGAAGTAACAATTATTTGTATGTTAGTAGCAGTCCTTCGTCTGCATTATTTGCGCGTTTGTGTGTAGGCGTGTGAATGATAGTAAAGGGGAGCAAAAATTATATTTATAGAATATCAGAGCAAAGTTATTAATACCGTGTATGATGCTGCATTAATAAGCTGAATTACAAAGTTTATTTAACGGATAGGGTAAGTACTGTTTTTTTTTACTTTGCACGTATTTCTCCGTCGCAAAAAGAGCAAATATACAAGTCATAGCCATACGACACAACGTTAACGTCATTGTTGTTCAATTTGATACTTATCATCATTATTGGATACAAAAACAAAGTTATTAAAGGTTGTGCTTTCTTATCGTATCTCGATTTCGTTGTTATTCTGTTGTTGTTTTTGTTATTGGACTGTTGTGCTGAGTGTTGCTGGCTGATATGTCTAGTGCTGCTTTGTGGCCTGTACTATATAGCTACAGCGTTCACAAGATTCCTGTCGAGGATTTCATAACTCGAAAATTTAAAACGGGAAGCTGATATTATGTTGTACGGGTAGTAATTAACAGTTTGCAANTACGGGTAGTAATTAACAGTTTGCAATCTAGCAATAAACGGTTACAAGGTCTGTTCACTCAATTCGAAATATAAAAGTATCGCCTTCACAAAAGTTCCTAGCAATATTTGAAACATAATTTACATAAAAGTGGCAGCATCGGTGTTAAAAAGTTTATGGTGAAAATATAATATGGTAAAGGGTAAAGTATGAAAAAGTCGGGTATTTCCAGAGTTTATAATAATAATCATTCACAGCCTTGCAACAGGGGAGGTTATTAACGACTTACTTTACTTTGGCTTACGACGATGACTAATAGGGAATAAAAGGAAGCAACAAAGACAGCAAAAAAGCGACAATAAGAGTGTTTTCCATGAAATTTAAGACATAATATGTTGAAATGACTGGGTATACATACATAATATCCTCTCTACAGACGTAAATAAATATTTTGTCTTCCATAATGTTCGTACCGCAGTATATCGCAACTTATAGGTATAAAAACTTTCATATTACTAAAAGTCGTCATCAGCGGATTTACTTTTGCATGAAGAAACGTCACCATCTTTTGAAACTTGCGTATCACTCCCATTCACCATATTGCAGTCTACAGTAAAAAACGGTAATGCCATATAACATACTCCAAGATGAGTTTAGCCGCAAGCATCTTCAATTATTCAACAAAAGCATTTGGCAGGCAGGTATCGTCAATTTACTTGGCAAATACTTGAGCAGTTGGTGGATAGTGGTAGTACGATGGAAGAGTAGGCGCCGTGTAAATAGTCGCCAAAGTTGGCATCATTATCGAATTTTACACTTTTTCTGACGTTGGCTTTGTCTAAATACATTAGACTTACCTACAACAATCTATATTTCAAAGTAGTCACCAACCAAACTGTAAGTTTACTATAATTAAAAGTTAATTTGCTGTTTGGTAAAAATGAAAAAACTAGGACAAGTGTTCAGTGAACTGATATATTTAAAGATTGTTGAGGTTTATCATTCCGTTAAACTGGTTAGGTCATCGTAGGGCTATGTTTTCTTACTGTGACTAATAGAAATTTATCTCAAAGTTTTCGTGTAAGTCCCAAATTGGGACTCCCAATAATGAATAACCTTACTGAGAGACTGTGACTAAACTTACACAATATCATTCATAATACTGTATTGATTGAACAAGTTTAACTTCCTGGTAATAAAACAAAATATTTGTTTTTCTTGCAAAACCACGGTTTTTGCATAATGGAGAGAAGCAGTTTTTAGAGTCATGGCATGATAGGAGCGAAGCATGCATAGAATGAGCGCATGGGGAAATTTGACGTGATTTGTGAATTTTAATAACCATTGTTATGATTTGTGACATATGAGTAACGATAAAGTTACTGTGTTCACTAACCGATAGAAAGAAAACCACACAAAAACATTTTTCTATCATTGAAATGAATTACGCAGGTCAGGAATTAACATTAACATTACATTTTTGTAACGTCAAACGTCAAGTCAAAACGTCTACCTACATATATGACGTTACGGGTTTCCTCTTTTGATTTAAAATGTAAGATGTGATTCAGAGCTGGTGACACTCGAATTTTTGAAAGAACCATTCCTATATATTAGCAAATTTTGTAAATACATACTTCAGTAGTTTCGATTTTGCTCTCATTAAATACAGTTCGTAGTTTATATTTATTGGTTCAATTATACTTCCTTTAGATGAAATACTAATCATAAATATTTTACAATATCACATTACCCCAAAAACAACTTTATCAATGTCAAACTGACTATTCCTCATAATAACTCATCCTGACCATCACCACACCTCTGTATAAAGAAAAATATAAAATATTTGATAAAGTGGCAGTAAAATGTTGTATAGATATTTAAGGTAGTTGGCCATGAAAATGATAGGTTTTTCCAAATACTTTCTAGTTTCATACGTATGTTTATTAGAACAATACCTTATTAAAAATTGGATTTTTCATTTTGGCATGTCTCAATTTAATTTTCACAGGTATTGACATTGGCATTGAAAATTCAGAACACGGACATTCTTCTATTGGTCAAGACAAGAAGTGACAATACATGCAACACAAGCAGCAAAATCTAATAATACTCTGTCTGGGTTGGATGAACAAGTTTATACAAGAGCAGCTTAACCTGCAACGCAACGCTGTCTACATTCATTTTTCATGTTGCCAATTCCGAGTCTTCCAGCAGTAGAATAACCACTTCATTTGTTTGCTGTACAAGTTTGGAGAAAAAAACGGAAACTATTATTACAAAGTGGTCCCCTCCTATACATTGTCCAGTGTCTCCTCTACTAAAACTTTACTTTCGATGCAAAGTTACAATCGGAAAGTTCCACAGACTGCAGGCAGCCAGCACGTAACCTATTTGCACGCAACGTTTATGTGCATGTGTAAACTCAACTTGTCGACCTTTCTGTGTTTCAAAAATCGATTCCATTCCCTGGTTTGAGTGAAAAACCGAAAATATAAACAAAAGACCAGTTGCCTGCTGCAATGAAGCAGTTTCTCAAAATCTTGAGCCAAGTCTAACGTTTATCTTTATGTATTTCGCAAAATAACCGTATCTTATTATTGGAATTGAGATTACTGTTATAACTGCCACATTCTCGTTTATTGCTAAACAGTACAGCATTGACTATATCACAGACAGACATTCTTCTTCAGAAATGGAGCTTGAAAATCATGTAATCATTTTAATCGTGGCAGCTTGTGCGATGGTGTGTGTACTCATATATGAAATCTTTGTGCAGTGCCGTTCGAGAACTACATCCATGTCATCCAATGACAAGTCAAGTTCGTGTGACAAACTGGAAGAACCACCACCATCGTACGATTCGTTATTTCCTTAGTGTAAATATATAAATGTTACCAATGTAGTACTTTAAGAATATAGGCCAACATAGGTTCATAAGTTAAGTATTTTTCATAAGTATATTCGCTTTGAAGGAATGAAAGTTGTTGTTAATAGTGTGTTCAAGAACTATATGTGTGTCATTTTTAAGTATTTATTGTGATATTTTTTATTCAATTTTAAATATTTAAATAATTTAGTTAGTCTTATTATATATTGATCATTTTAACAATGCAAATGTCTTATGCACGTAGACATAATATATATTCAACGACCACATTTAGCAGAGATGTAGAACACAAAGTAGAAGAGCTGTTTTAGTAGACGGAATAATGATTACGTTCAACGTGACATCATGTAACAAAGTTTGTAACAATATTGAACGACAACTTTATTTATGTACTGTTAATATATAGTATAGAATTATTGAATGTTTCAAGAAGATTACTACAATTTCTTACTCTTTGTACTAGTAAATATATTTTTCCATCTTTTGCGCAAGCATGGTACATGTCCTACCTGTCATTGTAAGACTCACTGATTCAACAAATAAATTATTTTACTATCACTATATTATTACTTAAAATTAAATTATGCGATATAATTCGCATTTTTGGAACTTTTACCCAACTAGCTTTAAAAGCGCTGTGTAACATAATTTGCCATGATTTTTTACGTCATGATAAATATTGATTTGCATTGGATCTGGAGTAACTGTTAAAATTGCTTGTGGCTTTGGAACCTATTATGAGCAATGATGTACATATTTAAACCATTTCCATACATCTTTTATAATGATAAACTAATTAGTTTTACCAAGTGCCAACAAATGTATTTCTGAACTTATTACCACTACCACAACTCAAAGCACAACAATGATTACGAGATTGTGGAAGTATATATATATCACAATATCATGTCATTATATAACACATGAAGTAACTCATTAACAACTAACGTATTAACAATGTGCTATTGTGCTTAACTGACTACATCATGTCAATTTAAAATCCAAACAGAATACTGAAACATTTTTATTGTTTTATTTTTTTTCTCAGAGTAAAAATGCAATCGTTTTGAATTAGTTATATTTTTCATAATTCTGTCACTCTACGACACTGACAATAATTTCGACACTCAATGGTGTATAAATAGGTAAACTCTCGTTGGTTTTCGTAAATACCTAAGCATTAATAACTTTAACCTTGGAGGCTTATATAAAGTCATGATAGTTTACTGGGCATGAAACTTTGTGCTAAACGTACTTAGATTGTATTTATTAAATAACTTATTATTGAGATCTTTGTCATTTGTTAATTTGTTAAAAATGTCTGGGATTTATAGGTAATTAAACGAGCTAAGACTGATATAAATTGCAGTATTATAACAAGTTGGCAAAATGACTGGGATAAAGGGAACAAGTACGTATAACACGAGCAATATTGGAAATGATTAATTGGCCAGTCAAATTAACGAAAATCAAATGTCAAACTTTGTATTTTTACGTTAAGATATTAATAATCCGCTGCGGCTTGAAGTTCTCCATTATTACCGGATTCTTCCATTCGTTTCATTAATGTCGAGTGTAACTCTTCCATTCTTTTGAGCACATCCGTAGCCAGCTCATCTAGACTACTATATCTTACTTTCTCGAATGAATAAAGTGCTTCTAAAAATTCCAGAAACTTGTCCTGCAACACACAGAGATCGTTTAGAAATTTTCAGCATCAGAGATTGGCTGTTTAGAAATTGATTACTATTCCTACCTTGAAATAATTACACAAATCCTGAAGTCTACTTTGTGGTCCTAGAAAGCCCCATGCTAAAGTCGGCATAATATGCTCCGATAAATCGTAAAAATGTCCCATAAAGCCATCCGGATATCTGAGCCACTTTCTCTTGGTTTTTAGTACTGACCAGACAGCGGTACCCAGAGCCGTTTCCTGTAATGATTTATTAATGTGCATACTTTTTACGAACACATAATATAAAAAATTACATTTATGATTCATGATTATTATTGCTACCTTAAAAGAATTTGACAACCAACGGTTTTGAGTAACGGCTAAAACTGAAGCGGGTGGAGCTTCAAGATCCTCAAACGCGTCAAGAAAAATGAAATCCAGAACAATGTCATAGAATGTTAAAGCGCGAAGGCCTCTATCCTTAAGTTCGGATTCTATTAAAGCCCAGTTAGATCCTTCTTGACACCATGTAACTGGTAAGAAATACATTGTGTAATTTAATTAAATCCTAGTCACGATTCCATTTGGATAATTCATATTTAAGCCAATATCACCAAAAGCTAAACTAACCCATATTGTCTAAAGAGTCTTGAAAATCGGCAGGATCTTTTTCGGCTTTAACCATTATTCCGCTTAAAACTTCTTTTCCCTTGCTCATTATCCAAAGTCTCTTATCACTATCTGATATTATTCTACTAAAGGCTCCTCTCAGACAGTGAAGTTTGGCCAAATATTCTTGATCTCCATTCTGACAATTCACCATATCTGTTTTTAGAGAACGATACGGCACAGTTCCAGCTTCCACTAGTCGTAAAGCCGCTGCATACAAAGGGTATTCCGCGTCAGCACCTTCTCCAAAATAGCCAGCAGTTTGGAGACTTTTGGTTATTTCTTCGTCATCTGATAACCAATCTTCTGCTGACATGAATGACTCTACTGAACTAACAGATCTAAGACGGCCGTAACTTTTCTCTGAATACAATACGGAATTCTGTAGAGAAAAGTTGTAATTAAACTTTAAAAAATTCTTCTGAATCTACAGATTCCAATTGAATTAAAATGGTTACCTCATTCAGGTACAATTCTTCCGTTGCCTTTTGCAACTCGTAAGCTAAATCCAAAATACGCACCAGTTGTTGTTTAGTTGATACTTCGCGCTGATCTCCATTTTCAATATTTTCATCAATTACGTGCAAAGATTCTTCCCAAAATGATATGGACTTTTCCAAAGTTTCCAAGCCTAAAATTCAAAGAATACAACAACGGTTTAGAACGTGGTAAATTTTAATGTACGTTTTAAACTACTTTTCAAGTTTTTATACCTAATACACCAAGTTGTGTACAATTTAAATTGCTATTATGTGGTTCTATAGATATAAGAGTACTTTGGGTGAGCACAGATGAAACAGACGATGAACGTTGTCGGAGACTTTCCGATCGGCGAAGTCTAGGACTGGCGGTCAAAGTAGATGCCATACTTTTCGAGTTATTAGATCCAATACTAGTACCTTAAAAATTAATAACAAACTAATTAAATATACTACAAATCGATGCATGTATTTAAAAATTTACTGTTCTACGCCGCAATATATTTCGTTTAAAGTAAAGTTAAAATTACCTGCGCAGGCAGCTCCCCCTTCGTCTAAAATAACAGCATCTCTTAATAAATTCTGTGTTGTTTGCTCTTGGGCCAGATTTGCAGCCGGACTACGTCTACCTAATCTGTTGGAAGGACGGTGTGGACGACGACGTAACATGTATCTTGCCATTATTCCAACAACGGTTACTCCAACGCCAATTGTAATTATAATTATCTGCAATGGGAATAAAGTAACAATAATAATTAACAAAGAAAAAAATGAATATTTTTACTATATGATTCCATCACATACTATAATAATAAATATTGGAAATACTATAATTAGTCCTTTACCTTTTGTTGAGTGGAAAAGGTTGACCCGGAACCACCTTGAAAGAATTTCATTTTTGTATACGAAAAAGGTACTCCAACAAGCTTTTCTCGGCACGATGTGTAAGTAATTCACAGTGCAGTGGTTAATGTCAAATAGTCCAGCTCAAGGAATAAATATCAATATCACAAAGAATATAGAGCTGATTTACTGGGTTCAAGTTTAATTTAGGAAGAAAAGACAATGATGGGAGTGAACACGTGAGGTGCAGTGGTGACAAATATTTTCGTGACCTTTCCCATTAACATTTTATTATATTTCCAGTCACTCCCCGGTCTAGACCATTTTCCTTGACTCCGTGTAGAAATAACGTACGATATGATTATAACCACAGGTTTTGTAGATGAACAAGTAATTACTAAATTATTAGTCAATTTCTAGTTCCAGATACTTTTAACGAATGATTTACACACACTGTGACTGTAAACTTTCTTCCTTCTTGTATGACAAGTTTAGTCGGTTTTCTAACATTTTAAAAATTTCAACAACTACAATAAAAGGTATGTGGAAAATTAGTATGCAACTGCAACTGTTGCTATTGTTCATCCATTTCTCACCATTGTAAGATTTAAGTAGAGTTATAAATAATATTATTGCAGTTATTGCACAACAATTTCAATGAACTTACTTCCTTTTACATTCACCAATCAGTCCCATAATCTAACCCATGCATGTATAACTAATCTAAAACAAAATATAAATCAGGTGGGTAACATGTGCGTGTACATTGTACACTTTATGCAGAGCCAGCTTTTTGTGAAGCGAATAACCTAATAGTAATGAATAAATGAATTCACAGTACATAATTCACACCCTCTTTTCTGTCACCTAAAAGTTGGTTATCGTCTTTATCTGTTTCTCTATGATAAGTACAGTAGCGATAAAGTATTCAGGAATAATTACTGGGTTAACATTGATTCATTTATGGGATCATTTTTATGGACTTTTTGCAAAGAGAAGCCCACAATAAGTAATTACATGGTCTTCACGAAATCCCGGGAGAGGTTAGGTTCATGTCCATATTCCATATCATGGACTCCACTCTATATAACACAAAGTGTGTATTCAATTGTGCTCGCATTACTCCATAAAATACTCAATGCCAGTTGCTCTATTTTTACTGCTTCAGAATCGCATATGTCTTGATCCATTTGTGTGCATGGTCAATGCTCATGCTATGCTATACTGTATTGGTTCTCGTCAGGTCCCACACGTGGTTGCGTTAATATTTTTGAAGAATCGGTGCAATTAATTTTATTATTTGTCTATAAAAAATATTTGTGGTTTGCAAAATTTGATCAATTGAAAAGGGAAGAATGGAAGAGGATTTGCTAAATGGGCCTAAAAAATCAGTAAAGAATTCGACCGAGAAAAATAAGGAACCTGCTCTACCGTTGTCAAAAAGACAGGAACTTAATAATCACGTAAGCTAATCATTATTATTTCGTCTAAAAATCTTTAAAGTGTTCTTTATTAAATGAGGAGCTTTGTTTTGAATGAACAGATAGTTTGTATGAGAAACAGTGTTCGCCAAGCTCGAGTCCAAATTATCAATCGATTGATTAGTCAAATACAAAAGTATAAAAACCGTAAAGGAGAACCCAAGGAGCAGGAAAAGGCGAAAAGAAAGGCTGACAGAATATTAGAGGAAATTCAAATTTTGAAGGTATTAACGTTATTTTGGTTTCATGAAAATATAGTAGACGTGAATTTTTAAAAACAGACGCTTACTTTATTGATTGCTATTTTTATTTTGATAGAAAATCAAAAAGGACAAGGTTTCTCTTTATGCACTTCAAGATACCCAGAAACTTGATGTGGTTCTAAATAACCCTGGGTCGTCGTCTGAAGAACGAGTACTTGCTCGACTAAGCCATCACAACGTGATTATAAGAGATGTTGAAAAGTACCGAGTGCCCAATCCCAATTGGGACAAACAAATTCCTGTTCTATTGGAAATGACAAGGGAGAAGCGAAGAAAAAAGAAGGAACAAACTAATCCTGTAGAAAGTCAAACACCCGCCAAGATACCACAAAAGAAAGATTCAAAGACTGACGATAAAGAAAGTTATATTGGCGAGAAAGGTGATAGTGATGATTCTGAAAGTGAATCAGATTCTGATACGGAAGAGAAAGTAGTAAACGATTCAAGCGACAATTCTGATCAGGAGGAGGAAAAAGAAGATAAACAGCGCAGTGCAAAATCGAATGTTCTCAAACGTAAGATTAAAAAATTGGAAAGCGACCAAGAATCCAAAACTAAACTTAAGGACATCGTTAAACCCCCTAGTTCTCAAACTCCATTAGTCGACAAATCTGAAGGCACAGTAAAAATAAAGTTTTTAACAGACTTGAATGACCTCGAGGAAGATAATTTCGAGCAAGTTAACTGCAAAAATGCTATAGATATTACTCGAACGACCCAAGTGAAAAGACCAAAAAGTGCTTTTTTTGTTGGTGGCGTAGATGAACCTAAAAGTAAGCAACTTGAGTCAGATTTCGGAGAAAGATTTAAATCATTCGAAAAGCCTGCATCATTTAATCCTAACCGTCATAGCGGTCAATCAAAACCTGTTTACAAAAAGGGAAAACTGATTTCTAAACCTATTCCTTCAAACCGTTCACAAGAAAATTTTGGTCAAAATCGAAAAGGTCAAATTTCCTTTCGGCAAACTGATAATCGCTTTGGTGGAGGTAACGGTGAACCATTGGGTGCAAAGAAAGCAAGATTTTCAGCTGATTATCAGGAAGATAGATTGCTAAATCCTTCGTCAAACGGAACTGCAGCTGAAAAACTTCATCCCTCCTGGGAGGCTAAAAAGAAGCAGCAACAAATTTCATTGACAGAGTTCAAGGGCAAGAAAATTGTATTTGACAACGACGACTGAATAGTTTTATAACAATGGCATTTAGTCCAAATTTTGTGGCCTCCAAAGCTATTCAGCAATTTAATAAACTTCCTAAGAAAGGAAAACCAAATGTTGCCTCGGAATGGACAACAATGGCAGCAATAGTTCAAGAACAGAAAATTATTGAAGGTGAAAACGTTAAAAGCAATCTAAAAGTTATTTCGATTGGTACAGGGACCAAATGTTTAGGTAAAAATGAGTTAAGCGGCTTGGGGGATGTTGTTTCCGATTCGCACGCTGAGGTGATTGCCAGGCGCAGTTTTTTGTTGTATTTATATGAACAAATTGAATTGTGTAAAATTGGACGTTCTGATAAATCCATTCTACAATTTATAAGCTGTGCAGAGGATCAAAAAGTTGTTAAAAATTTAAAATTACGACAACAAGTAACATTTCACATGTTTATTAGTCATTTACCTTGTGGAGATGCAGCCATCATTGACAAGGTTGATGACAAGGAAGACAATACTCCTGTAGATAAGCTATCTCAAGACACTGGCAAATCTTCACCTCCATTAAAGAAACCTAGGACTGATTATAGTGGCAGTACAGACACCAATCAGGAACACAGAACAGGTGCCAAGCTACAAGCTGGACCATTGCAGTACGAAGAAAAGCAGATAACAAGCAAATGTCGAGTAAAACCTGGAAAAGGAGACCCCACGCTTTGCATGTCGTGTAGTGATAAGCTAGCCAAATGGCAAATTCTAGGTCTGCAGGGATCTTTTTTAAGTCTCTTTATCGAGGAACCGTTAAGACTAGAAACAGTTATTATTGGAGGAGGCGTACGCTACAGTAAAGAATCACTGGAGAGAGCCTTGTTCAGTAGATTCTCAGATTTAATTGCCAACTCAATAAAAGGCTCGGCTGTTTTGGATGGCTACAAATGTCCTCAAATTTACCAGAGTTCAGAAAATTTTATGAAACTCACGGAAGACTTGAATCCTGCTCCTGCATCGATTTCATGGTTCTTTTCATTTTCCGTGATGGATCAAAAGGAAACAGTCCAAGTTCTGGTAAGCGGGAGGAAGCAAGGCGCTACTAAAAAGTTCTTTGGAAAGCCTTCCAGCATGGTGGATATTTGTAGAACTAAAATATTCTCTAGGTTTAAGAATTTGTACGGTAAAAGCAATGAAGCTGCCAAAACTTACGTTGTTGCAAAGGGTATGTCTGAAAGGTATGTTGAAATGTGGGGAAAGTTGAAGGAAGACGTATTTGTAGGATGGACAGAGAAACCCAAGGAACTTCAACTATTTAGTTAATGTAAATACATACATTAAATTATATATATAAAAGAAGCGTACCTACAGTTTCAGTAAGTAAGTACTTGTTTAGGTTTCAATGTTTTCTGTAAGGGAATATTTATTATATTTTTGGTAAACAGACTATTTGTTGTGTTATAATATTAACAGTAAAATAAAATTTCAAAATAAAATTGTAGCAAAATAACTTTTTCATTCATTATTTAGTCAAGTTCAATTGAATCCACGGGTTTTTGCTTATTAGATTCACTTTGACATTTGTCATCGATTTGCTTGTTGGTTGTCTCATTTAAACACTTTCGTTGTACTGTGCCGTCTGCTTCCAAGACGAGCTAGATGTAAAGAAATGGTGTGATTTACTTAATTTCATACATACAATCATTCCTAGTTATCATTATCATAAGAGTGCTTTCACTTTCATATAGTCTTTAGATAGTACCTCTACGTCATTAGGAAGTGATCCTCCAAAGCTTTCTGGAAACTGGTCCGCATCAATAAATTGAGTAATTTCAGATCTCCATACTTGTTTATCTGATCCGAGAAATCTAAGACGCTGATGAGTATTTGTAGAAATGAAAGGCTTCGTGATTGACCATAAGATGGAAAACAACCAAGGAGCTGATAGTAAATATGCCCGTTTTAACGTTTCCGGATAGTACGCTTCGAATGCTTTCAGTAAAGTTATTAAGGCCTTCAACCCTATTTAAATTCATTAAATATTATTGGCAGAAACTGGTCGTGTTCCCCAGTCGAATTTCATGAAGAGTCTACTTACATTCGACTGTAGTACAATGAGCAAACGTCAGTCCTTCCAGATTAATGATGGCTGTCATTTTTGCAAAGGAATTGGTCTGTAGAGAGAAATACTTTGAGTACTGTGTAATAGTTTCCAGCTCGTGAAAGGCAACTTTCATCAATTCTTCGTATCTTCCTTGAGTAACGGCAGGATCCCAGTCGCCAACATTTACACAAATCACTGAAAAATGTCACATGGTATAGATTTTTCAGAACGCTCTTATTTAATTTTACGTTTCTACAGTAGGCTTTAATGAAACCTGAGTTTGTTTCAACATACCGAGACCGCCAGCCTGAGACAAGCCTGTAATTCGATACCGGAAATTTGCTTTCATGTCTGGTGCCACGTCCCAAGTAATAGCATTGTCTATGTCGTTTTCCTCGCGCCAAGCAATGTACTGAAAATTTAAATTCGTATGTAAATATATAGGTAATTTCAAAGCCAATAGTTTGCTACCCTATCATATATACGTAAATTTTATATAAAACAAGCAACGGTGGTTCCTTACTTTACGAAACATGTCTTCTGCCTTATCCATTTCCATGTTACGAGCTGCAACAAAGAGAAATAAAAGTCAAGTAAAATGATGAACTACAAAAGACAATGCAAAATGCAATGTATAAATGTATAGCCAAAATTAGGTCTGTCGCAACTTACCCCGTAAATATCGGATTACATGAAAATCCCGTATTCGGAAACTGTCCGAAATTTTCAGGTCAGATATACGTTCCCTGAACTTTAACATAACAAATTCAAGTTAGTATTGTTCAAAAAATTCAGATTTTTTATTTTAAGATTTTTTGTGCATTAACTTGTATATGACATCGGAATATTTTAGTTGTAACAAAGAAAAATACTAGGATCTAGGTAGTTTCTTCATCACGGAACAGAATACCTGTTGGCACAGTTGTTTTTCCTCCTCGTTAAAATCCATTATTGACGCGTTGTTCTATTTCTGTTACTGATATGCGTAGGTATATAAAGTGATACTGCACAACAAAAATAAACAACAATGGTCAGCCACGATGAACGTCGACGCAGCGACTGCAGACAAAACTGCTTCTTCGCTCCTGAAATCAAATGGAAGGTAGAATATTCAAGTACAGCGTCACCATCATTGACGACAAGGCTTTGAAAAGTTATTGTCAAAACTGCGTGTAAACAAAACTTTTGCCATGATCTATGCATATACATACAAAGATAGACTAGACATTATGATATTATCAAAATCATCATCATTCCTCTCTTCACGTGCGTTGGTAAAAAGTAAATGGCCCTCTTTGTGGATGCTTTTATATACAGTACGAACTTTATATATTTTCGTTAATGAGAATTGGTACAATAGGAACAGTAATTACAGAGGACTTTTAATGCAACAAATCTGCATCAACCAAACACGAAGCAAGAAGCACTTTGAGAACTGATTGCGTAAAAACTATCAACGCACACAGACAGTATTGCAAAAATTTCAACTCCACGTTCTTTTCTGCAACATTACTGTTTTATGATTCTACGCTTCCCAACCAAATTCATACCACAAAAATTAAAAACGAAAATCATAGGCTTTCAATCATTCTTACCACAAACGTGCTGGCTTGGCAGGACGACAGTAAAAATTAGCACACACACACACTGTTCAATTCCCTTTCAAATTTTAACAATTTATTTTAGTGATAAATGCATTCATGTTCTTAGTTGATTAATTTTTGTTTGAAATCAATTTTTTATATTTCTACAAGACCTAAAAAATGTGTCGACTCATAATCACATTTTTAAAATGATCCTTAGTTGATTAATTTTTGTTTGAAATCAATTTTTTATATTTCTACAAGACCTAAAAAATGTGTCGACTCATAATCACATTTTTAAAATGTACTAAAAACCTATGCTCCTGCTGCTGCGTACAATGGGGACTCCGTATAGTTGCACAGTCGTACGAGTGCTAAATACGAACACCATTTGTGGAAATGGCGGCGACATTGAAACTTTGTTTTTAATCTTTTTTTAAGCTTGCATTTTTTATTACATTGCGTTTACGTAGTAAAGAGGATGAATAGCTAGGCATTTGCTCAGGTACACTGAAGCAGAAAATAACTTTAATTCTGCTTTTCGAATGTTCTCGTTGAAAACAAGATGCAATAAACTTCATATAGTGTTTAATACTTACCCATGAATGTTTTTAAAAAAATATTGCATTTACTTGTCCTTTCGTTTTTTACTTGAGAATGTTATGTACGTAAAGTCTTTTGCTTTTTTTACTTATACTAGCAAATACTTGTAGGTATCTTATCATTGTCATACACCATACCTCTATTATCGTCCTCGTCTTCTCTCAGCAGAATGACGTTCTGAAGCGTTAAGTGTTATTATATTGTATTGCTTGAATAGATACTACTTGGCTAGTATTGTTCAACAAGTCAAGTTGATATGAATTATGAAGAAACTCGACTCTGTTGAGTCAACTGCTGAATGATGACCAAAAAGAGATAGGAAATACCCAGCAGAGTTGTTAGTACATCTCCCTTGCTCGTGCGTTAAATTTAACATGCTTCACTGATTTTACATACATACCTACATGTTTTAGTGCAGGCAGCAGC
>JAHZMT010003697.1:0-11562 GCA_027743785.1 Sinhomidia bicolor
AATGAACAAAAGCATGAAATACATAACACGCACAGCTTGTCAGACCACGACCCTACCAAACCTACAACTTTTTCTGTTGTTTGCTGTGGTGGTGTTGTTGATCATAACACTGAAAACAATGAACAAAGGAAGGCATCATACATACATCCAAAAACAAAAAAGCAAACACCTTTTAGACATTTAGAATATTGTGCTATGGTAGTTTTTTTCCATGTCAATCATCTCGTCAGAACAGAAAAAAATATTAGGATCCATTATATTTTTATAAGTTTGTTTACTTCCAGTAGGTAAATTACAAACCTTAGGTTTTGTCTTTTTTGTTATTTGCATGCACATTCATTATTATTATCGCATGCATGCTTATCATGCAGTCTCGTTGTCCTCTCTTTGTCCTCTGCTGAAAAACTGGATTGGAACCATTTTGAGCCTGTATCATCATATCATCATCATCCTATCCTATCGACCTGCCCTACCACACCGCACGAACACAATAAATAAAGGATAATCATATAATAATAGTGGGTCGAGTACTGATAGTAATGTGGCAGATATTGGAATAAACGCAGCGTGAGAACTCTATAATGTCTTTTTGTAACAATGCAGAATGGTATGCAATTTCAGCATTAGTCGCCATCTTCCCTAATAAATAGCCGTGGGCAATATTATTATTTTGATATGCAACAATAAAACAATGAGATATGATAGCTTAGAAATGATTGAAAGTAGACGGCATTGAAGAGAATACAGTGTTTCTTTGCTGATTATACTACTTCTTTGTGAAGATAAATGTGCAGTTGTACAATGTACATGCAAGATTGTATGTATGATCTTGATCAATGATAATATTTGAGATGTACGGATATTATTAATGAATATGTATTGGGGAAAAAATTGGTAGTTCCTTCTTGTCTTGTATTAACATGGCGCTCCATATCACAACAGTAAACAATGCTGTAAATTTATATATTGCAACAAAGAAATCTGCAAGATGTTGTACAACAAGCACTGCATTAACAAAAAATGGTTATTTACATGGAATATATTGCTTCAGAAATACTACACTTGTATTTAAATAGACAGAAAACACTACGACTTGTTCTCTGTTTATCCATCAATCAAAATCAATAATATATTTTTGATTGAACTTGGTTGACACTGAATTTCTGCATTGCGTGTTGCTATTAAATACGCGTCTCTCCGTGTTGGTTTGGATTATTACTCCAGTCTTTCAAGTGTCATTTTATTTTAAAACACATTGACCGGCACGGTATGATCGTCATACGTACTATTTCCAATGCTATTTTTTCATTCTTTGTTTTTTTTGTTTAAACCTATTAGTGCCTGATTGCTGGTTAGCCTCGCTGCTTTGCACATTTACAAAAAAATCGTTTTGTATGTGATCTTATAACTTAAGGAATATAATATGTTTATACCTACATCTATACATAAAATATAGACATAATAAGGAAAAGACAAACGATAATCTTCCGCATTTCCTACTATTCGTAAAATCGTTATAATAAATGGTGGAGCCAAACTGAATCGGTCAAGTGATGGTGATACCTATTTACTGAATGTGGGTTAAATGATTCTTATTATTATTATTTTGCACTTCTACTTGAATCTGGTATTTGGTATGCTATTATTCCACTTTTATCGTCTCCCATCATGTGCTCTAGCAACATTGGTGACTCATGCTCAATTTCTTCACTCTACCCAGCAGCACGTTGATGACGATGCAGTGGAAGTTCAGTTCCTTCTGATAAGACATCATGATCATCGTCCACAAGATGCTTTTTGTTCGTGTGGGAATGAATAGGTTATTGTAGGTTATCTGTAGAGTCCAGTCAATATGGCACTATAGTGGAGCGTATGTATGTAGGCATTTAGTTGACACCCAAAACTTGTTAGGCATGTTATTATGTTGACAAGCAAACAGCATCAACCGATCACCGACTTGTCTTCGTCTTATCATCGTGCATTCACTCATACACAAATACACAACACTACAACCTACCACCACCAACCCATTCCCTACAACGCGTCAAGCCAATCATGCAAATATCGCCAACAATTAACCCGCAAACCGCTTCATTATACATTTTTTGCGACACTTAAATTGTTCTGCCGTTACGGTAAAAATTAGTGTATGCAGCAAAAAATATCATTATTATCCTAGCAGCGCCAGCCAAATAAACTTGCCGTTCCGTAGTAATTTAACTGTATAATTTTTGGTATGGAAGAAGAACGAACAACAACTGGTTCTTGTAGTTGTTCTTCTTCATGTTCCAAATTGCTACAATATTTTTCTGATTGCTTTTTGTCCAAAATGTTTTAACCAGTTTATTGGTCAATAATGCCCTATTATTTCATTCAAACGAGCCTCAAATTAAGCTGATTTCGTGCAAACTCGGATGTGGGTTTTCAAAGTAAATTAGCAGAATGCCTATTTATTTTTGGACATTTAGCACTTCCCACAAGTAGAAGCAGCAAGAATACCGGATAGAGACGCAGTATATGCATTTTGCACAATCACAGCAATTTTGGCCTTGATCTTCATTACGTTATTTTTTGTTCTTTGCTTTTTAGCTTTATAGTAGGACACAATGAATGCAAAAATATGGAAGCAGAAATCATCACAGTAATAATAATTACAGTTTTAATCATCTCCTCATACATTGCATTCCCTCATATTTAGACAATTGAGCATTTACCACTACGGAAAAAAATATATTTTTTTTATTTTATATTTTTTCAATGTTGGTCTTGTTGACCACTGCTACCATCAGCAGTGTAGAGTGTGGTCAGTGGTCAGTTTAGAAGAAAACCACAATAGCAGTTGCTTCAGCTGGTGTATTTAACTGGCCGTTTTATCCCATTAATTTATCATTTCGTCTTGCCAGTTAGTCCGAGCAGCATCGCCGCTGATGATCTTGCTGGTTCTGCCTTTTGTCACTTTTGTGTGTGGTGTAAAATTGCGAGTGCTTTTTTATACATTGTTCAGTTTGTCACTATATACTGCATTATATTGCATATAAAGTTTTTGGACCACGTAAAAACCAATTTCATAATAAATTGCTGGAATTTTTGTTGAAATTTGTGCTATTTGGAGATTCTTTCGAAACCAAAATAAAAATAATCCAAATCAGTCATGGCTTTTATGGTTCAAGAAAACGAGAAACCAGTCTTGGAGGAGGTGAGTCGTCAACAACAGGAAGAAGTATTAAAGTCAGAAATTTATTGAAAAAAAATAAATTTAAAACTATTTTTTGTTGTTTTTAGTTCCGCGAGGTCATGAAGGACCTTAATACGGACGATAACACCTTGGTCCGTTTCCTCCGAGCCCGTAATCTGAACGTACAAAAGGCTGAGCAAATGCTCCGAAAGAGTATGGAATGGCGTCAGAACAATGACATGGAGTCGATCAAAAAATACGAGATTCCGGCTCCACTTCTCAAGGATTTCAAGTATTACTTTTGCGGCAACGACGCAGAGAGCCGACCAGTTTACTTGCTTCCTATTGGACGTTGGGACGGTAAGAAAATTCTCGGAATGGGATACAAAGAGGATGCCTGTCGCTTTATGTACAAGACGCTGGAAGTTATTATGGAGAAGGTGAAGGCGCTCGGTGTTTCCCAGTTTCATGTTGTTATCGACGTTGCTGAGCTGACATTTTGGAAGGTGGCCCATTGGGACTCCCTCGAGAACGTGCTACGTGTGGTGAGGGACTTTGAGGCTAATTTCCCTGAAACGTTGTGCACCTGTGTTTGCGTAAATGGTAATAATCATCAAATTTGTTTGGAAAAAAAAGAAACAGCTACTACGCATTGAATTCTTTCAGGAACGAACTTTTTTGTTTTTTTTTCGTTAGCTCCATCGGTATTCTGGCAAGCGTTCAAAGCTGTGAAGCCCCTTCTTGCCCAAACGACAATGGACAAAATTCACATTTTCGACTCGGATAAGAAGAGATGGACACAGCATCTTCTTCAATATATTCCCAAGGAATCCTTGCCCATGGACTATGGCGGTATTGGAATTGCTCAGGACTTTTTCCCAACCTATGCTGAATCCTAAACAAAAGAACTCAACAACAATGACGATGGGAAGTTTCCTTCCACATCATCCGGATATTCAGGAAACAATCAGCAGCATTAAATTATATATACATACATTTTTGCCAGTTCCTGTTTGCCAGTTACCAGCCGTAGTTCATTCGGCAGTTTTTTAAAAAAAAACTAAACTTATATAGCTATAATTTATTATCAATTTTTCTATAAAATAGTGATCACTATTTTTTAGCATGTTTTAATGACATGTTACTACATTTCACTTCCGCTGCCACTCCCATCACTTGCATTTCCACCACCACCTTTTCCAGGTTTATGATGATGATTATGATGAGCGGATGATTTTATTGGCAACCAGGTAGACGCTCTTTGATTTGTTGGAAGTACCAATAAATGATCGTGACAGACTTGAAAATATGGGGGTAGCATAAATGCTAGTCTTCCAAAAATATTTAAAACGTTCATAGATAGGGACATGGCAGCGTTCACAGGATCGTAAAATCTTGATTTTGAACTCTGCTCCATTTTTTGAAGAGCGTGAAGATAACTTGCCGAATATACGAGTAGGCCGCCATGCATCATAAAACGATAAAGGGGCAAAAAGGCATAATGATTTTGACGGAGAACCAATGTCACTGAAAAACAAAATAATAATAATAATTTAAGCAGCTTTCAAAGAAAATTTTGAAATAAATGTATTCTAGAAAGCATTGTGTTTTTTAGTTATTTCTTTTTACAAAGAAATGAGACAAGCACAGCATTAACGGCAACAATTAATGGCGTCTCCAAGTGCTTCAATGAATTGGGCGGAAGATATTTAGCCACTTGGTGTAAACCAGCTATTGATCCTGCCGTGACATACGCTGCTCTTGCCATGCTTTGTCCACCAAGAATGTATAGAGGTGCTGCTATCAATCCCAATGTCCCGGCATAAAATAAATGACCAATTTCCTTGATTCCAAACGGGGTAAGTTTTCCATCTGTGTTTGGAGTGCGAGGGAGACTTCGCACAATAGACCCCATCAAAAACGGCGTGACTACTCCAACCCCCACAGCTATTAACGGTCTATTTCCAACTTGAAGCAAAAAGGATTTGTTTCTAAAGACACGGAAGGAGAGCACGCTTGTCACGCCGGCGGCGAGGAGGCTGCTTATCATATGAAAATAAGTTATGTTGGTTCTTCGCTCTGAAAGATTCTTTTTATCTTCCAGATATCGTATTATAGTCTCTGCATCAACTAAATGATGGTCGTCCTTGGGGTAGTCATGTTCAAGGTCAATTAACATCATTGAAGAAAGCTTTTCAGTGATGGGGGAAGAAGACGAGATATTTCCGGGCGTAGATGGTGAAGCATCTCGATGACCAGTGGTGAATAGAGTAGCATAATACCCAGTGCCAAACACTAGTGTTCCTGCAACACCAGCTTGACACAAGCCACTGATCACCTTTGTCACAGGACCTTTGGTAGCTTCAACAAGGAGGATGGAGTTTTTTAATTTGCTCATAAGACTGGTGGACGTGGAAGTTATTTTATTATAGTGGTGATGGTGGAATAGTGAGCGCTGATTATTTTGCCATGATAATGCTCCATTCTTCTTCGAAAGATGCTGACTTTTACCGTTGAGACGAGTAAATTGGGGGAAAATTTTTGAACATGCCATATTGACAAAATTTTATGTGCCTATTTTACTTCATATTTAAGAGTGTTAAAATCCAGTCCCAGATTATTAGCTACTTACTGCCCTACATTATTTCTTGTCACGAGGAATTTTGAAAAATATGAAAAATGATATAATAACCTATTATTGACTTTGAAACATTTTAATGTAAAAATGTTTTCATAAATAAGATAGCAGGAATTACTTTCTCAAAAAACCAAGATTTCTTTGCTTCTTTTAGGGGTGAGATGAGAAATATACTTTTAGTAAGATGAGTAGGCATTGAATGTTTCCTAAGGAATTGCATTGACAAAAAATGTGTTTTCGAACAGCCAAGAGCAAAGTGTGATATGAGCAGCACTACACGATGGTATATTTCTACTTCCTGGTTTCATCCACCAGTTGCGTGAAGATTTAAATTTTTGTTTACTTCTTAGAATCTATATATTTTTAGCAGCGTGATATATTCTTAATTATACCACAAAATCTTATTACCTACTCATTTTTTATTTTGATTACCACCATCATCTCTACGTTAAACTAACAATAATTTTTACTCAACAATTATGGAGACAAATACAGTTGTAGCTACAGTATTTGAAGGACGTCAGGTTGACAATGATTTAGCTTTAAAGCTAAATGAATTGCTTATTCGTCAAAGTGCACGAGTTAAACTTGCCAATGAATCAAAAACCAACTGCGAAAGTGTTTTTGAACGTATTCAACAGGCAAAGACAGCTTTTGATACGGATTCTGTACAAGCCTTGCTGCTACCATGTAAAATAAACGATGTTTTTATCAATGAAATACTTTATTTCTTGTAACATAAAAAATTAGAAATATTTTTTAAATATCTTGTAGATAGCAAATACTTTGAAAAGAGTTCAGAACTCTCCATCTCTTTTCGTGAGAAAGGTAACGACCTGTACAAGAAGAAAAATGTGGAAGGAGCCCTAAGAGCATACACGTTGGCCTTGGCGTTTGCTCCAACCAGCAGTCTAAATAAAGAACTGCTCCTGGCATACACAAATCGGTCTGCAGTGCTTCTTCAAAAGATTAATCCTACTGAAGCTTTAGCAGACATTAGAAGGGCACTTGACATCTTATCAAGTGACAGTGGTCATCTCTGCAAAGAGATTCCGAATTTAAAAGAAAAGCTACTTGAAAGAAAGGTCAAATGTGAGCAAGCAATATCTAATAAACATGCAGTACTACAAGCAAAAGAGGATCAAAACGCTGAAAATGTTGAAGAGCGGATGCATAAATTGTTCAAAGTGGAGACGCCTTCAAAGACAATTCCTAACGCAGAATCATTTGTAACAGTAAAGTACAGCGAGCATCGAGGAAGGCACTTGGTTACGACTATGGAGGTTGCAGCCGGAACTGTTTTACTGGTCGACCAACCATTTGTCAGTGTGCTGGACAATGTGCTCAGATGGGAAACGGAACATTGTCATAATTGCTCTAGAGCAATGGTTAACGGTATACCTTGCCTGGAGTGCAATTTTGTAAGTAAAATTTGTACTTATATGAGTATGACATAAAATATAAACGTATATCCTGTTTTAAGAAAATAAGTTACTTTTCATAATTCGTTATAGGCGTTATTCTGCAGTGAGGATTGTCGCAACACTGCCTGCAGCCAAAATCCCTGTGCTTCCAACAGAGGAGGAATTCATCATCTAGAACACAAATATCTTAACATATTTCACTGCATTGATGCCTCACATGCAGACATTCAGTCTCTTCGAATACTTGCAGTAACTGGTAAAAACGAACTGATAGGACTTTCTAAAATTTTGCGGAACAATTCTCCTTCCAAAGACGGAAACATTGCCGGCTTTGATATAAACAAAGTTTACAATGTTAACTCGTACCTTCCCATCTTCCACCTGATTTCCCACCCACCTAATAATGACAATGGAGTTGGTAGCAAAGTCATACTAAATGCCATGAAGGCTTTATTCCTTAAAAACCTTTTGAAACTATACACAAGTTATTTTGAGGGTGAGTCAGAAGACTTTGAGGATGTAGTAGCATGTGTGATTTTGAAGCACCTTGAGAGTATCAAATATAATGCCATATCCCTGAGTAAATTGGTGGCAGCTTCTAGTGAAAATAAAGCTGTTACTGCGGTGGCATACGCTGCCGCAGTCTACCCCTTAATTTCCCTGTGTAATCATTCCTGCGATCCAAATTGTGCTCCTATAAAGCGTTCCAAGCACCTTGTTACCTCTTTAGTGGCCCTAAAGCACTTGCAACAAGGGGAAGAGCTGTTCATAACCTATAAACCGTTGTACACTCATATGAAGACAAGCGAGCGACAAAAATTTCTGGCAGAAGGTTACAGATTTGTTTGTAACTGCCCAGCTTGTGAAATGAATTGGGGTCCAAGTATGTTGAATCAACAGAACAATGCTAATCTAAATCAAGGAGCAATGTTGATATTACAGCCGACTAGCTGTGGAAAATGCGCACCAGTACACTCATCAGCAGCAGGGGAACCAACAGGGGACATTAATAGCAAGTTGAAGCAATGTCACGAATGTGCGCTGAAGGATTTGAGTCGAGCAAAGAATATACAGGAAATGGAGAGGAATCTTTTTGAATGCCATGATTTGCTAATTGGCGACAAGAAACATGGCGACGGCGACAGAAGCAAGGAATGTCTAAAAAAGTTGCCGGAGGTAGTAGACTTTTTCGGAAGGGAAGGTTTTCAGAGTTACTTTCCTCTGTACAATGTAGCGTTAGATTTGTTTAAAAGGGCGCTAGTTCAAAGTGTCTCTCAATTATGAAAGAAATAATAAAATAAAGTTAAATTATGTATCATAAAAATACTTTCCAAACTAAAAAGCATTTCTACATTTCCATCTGCATCTCTGCTGTTGTGAAGATTATGCATGTGTGGTATGGTATACTCTATCTTGACTGCAGAGATGATTTTCGTTTCACGCCCCATCACAAAAAGCGGTAAACCAAGCTTCAGCTTTACTGCAACTCCAACAATATTCATCTTTTAGAAGGCAGTTCTTGGACTAGGATAACTAAATCGATAACTTTGAAGAGCAAACGTAAACATAAACATGCATGGCTTGTTTTAAACACTGTTTAAAATAGCAAACAGTTTGTTTAATTATCTGTGTTTGACTTGACATTATATCTGGCTGTGGAGGTGTTACGTTTGTAAATTTCGTTTCACGCCCCATCACAAAAAGCGGTAAACCAAGCTTCAGCTTTACTGCAACTCCAACAATATTCATCTTTTAGAAGGCAGCTCTTGGACTAGGATAACTTTGAAGAGCAAACGTAAACATAAACATGCATGGCTTCTTTTAAACACTGCTTAAAATAGCAAACAGTTTGTTTAATTATCTGTGTTTGACTTGACATTATATCTGGCTGTGGAGGTGTTACGTTTGTAATTTACAGGTTGGTCAGCTGTCGACTACAAAAATCGTCTTGGACAGCTGATTAAAACTTGATTATAATAACTTTGCTAACTTCATTGTTATTGTCTATTGTAATTATAAGAATAGTTCTAAAATGGTTATTACCCAGTTGACTAAAAGACCGCTTTCTGGTAAGTATTGGTTATTTGTTACTACCAGCAGTTAAACATTTAAAATTATTATGTTAAAATAGTTATTCAGTCAAGCAACTACTGGTCAATATTTAATTATTTTTACTGTGTTCTTGTAAATGTTCACAGCGGAGCTGTTATCAAGTGTATATAAAGTACTTTTCCAGCAAGTAAGGTATTCTAACAGACCCAACTTGCAGAGACCCCTACCTCCTCATTACCTTCGTGCCCGGATGTTGGCTGTTTGTAAGCCGGTGTATCCACCGGAACCAAAGAATTGTTCAAAGGAGGCTATTGCGAAAATGGCAGAAAACGTTGATAATCCGTTAATGGTACCAGAAAAAATAACCATTGCATGATACCAAGGCTAAATAATTTGTACTCTTATACAGCTCTTTTCATTTGTTAAGTTCATAATAACAGCTGCATATGTATTCTTTTTCAATATAGGATAATCCTTATGCCATATTTTTGGCAGGACAAATGCGTCGTGACCTCGCGGCGCATCCAATGACCGTTATATTGCACACTAATCATTATACTCAACATGAAATGATAGACGTAAAATGAAATTAAAATATTCTGAAAACTCATTATTAAACATATTCATTCTCTTATGCTCATCTTATCTTATGTATTTGTAATTCTGTTAACAATTTCTTCTAGATCAAAGGCGCTCTGTACGATATGAAGTATGAAATGAAAATTCGAGAGAGCATCAGCCATAATGTATCCCGACTTGCACTTACTGGCACAAAATGGTCTCCTCTTTTACATCTTGTCAAATCCCGTTCAGCCATGGGCTTCTGTTCCAGCGATGATATTCCCAAGCTGCAAAAAGCATTAAAGAAAATGCCCCAGTTTGTACTGTTGGCCGTCGTTGTTCATGGACGCATTCTGCATAAAGATGCAGTGGAAAAGGTGGGAAAACTTCAAAACATTGCTAATGTTCGAGCCCAGCTGTCCTCAACATTTGCCCTTCAGTCCGTTACCCTCAGTCAAAATTTGACGGCCAACATTAATGCTCTAAGCCATAGTCTAAACACATACGCCCAAGGGGAAACTAACGAGAAGGATCCTCCCGATGGTAGTAGTAGCAGCAGTAGTAGCAGCGACAGTGATAGTGATTCTAGTAGTAGCTCCTCGGACTCTGATAACGAAGAAATAAAAAAATAATGGAGAAATAATATCCATTTTGTGTATGTTGTAGTATTTATGTATATCAATAGGTTTTTCTCCTTATACTTTCTTTTGCATTTTTCAGCAATGTTACGTAAAGGTTAACCAGCAGACTAACTTTAACCGTTCAATGCATTTTTTATGTAGGCAAGAGAAGTCATACGCCGCATACTGTTCTATGTTAAGTTCTTTAAGTAGTTTTGTAAGAAGACAAAGAAAAAACCTGAATATAAAAATAAATTAAATTAACGATTTGGGTTGTATGTACGGTTGTGGCAGATTTTAGCCATGTGTTTTTTTAATCAAGCCATTTATCTGCTGCAAGGCTGCTACCACTGAAAAAAGCCAAAACATGGTATAAAATGATAAGCACCTACTTGTGCTCGGCGTGAATTTTAAATAAAACTTTCATGTTTTGCTTCAACCTGTTGATGTCCATTTCATTTAGTGTCGAGTTGCGATATACCGTGACATGCATACATAATCATCCGTCATTTTAGGAAATATAAAATATGTACACCTTTCTTATTTTAAGCAGTTCACTTCAGTCTCTCTGAACTGATGCAGAGATGAGATTATATATTATTTACTGGGCTTGTTTAGTTTTTCCTTTCCTCATTTCTCTCTGCATGTTTTATGAAGAAGCTAACAGCATATTTTTAGTATATTTCCCGAGAGCATCCAGTAAAACAGCAGCAGAGTACTAAGCAGGAAAGCAATGAGTTGTTTCTCAAGGAATATGGCCAGTAATTGACCTTGTTTTGGAGTTTCAATGTGACTGCACTGGACTTGCCTTTATTTTAATGCTTTGTTCTCTTGTCAAACAGTTACAAATAACAAGCGCATGTTGGAAAAGCGGAGAAAAAAGAAAAACAAAGTTTGACTTTGGCTTTGACAAACTATTTTTTTGACAAAATTATTTTTTCTTTGGGAGAGCAGCAAGGGCATGGTCTTTTTAAGCTGGACGGCTTTTACCTTGCTATTACGTGGTTTGTTTTAGAATAAAATTATGTTTTTCTTTTTCGTATTTTTCGTGGAATTACTAAGCAGGCTCAAAACAGAATATAGTGTGCAGCT